>JASEVX010000017.1:2790729-2900729 GCA_031761405.1 Serripes groenlandicus | reverse complement strand
TCAGTGCGACATGCGTCATTCATCTTCCACCAATGGGCTATGTCTATGTGGAAAAGCAGCCAGTTACTTAGAAAGATTGTTGTGTGGAGTACTGGTGTGAGCAAACCAGGAAACACATGAGTAGGTGAACTGGCCGCCGTGATATGACAGAGAAAGTGTTAAAAACGGCGTTAAACCTGATCAATCTGATATAAGTGTGGAGTTGTTTTTTGGGTGTAACCTATCCTTTTTTACTTTTTTGGTTATTTTGTTTATCAATGTATTCATGTGTGTACGATCTTCATATATTGGAGGAAATAAAGATTATATATCTAGGATTTCTTTCGTGAATATTTGGAGAATTTCACACCAATGATTTATTGTACGTGTAAATCTGTAAATATATATTACTGTCGAAAACGTTGTAAAATCCTAATTAATAAAACACACAATCAATAAAAACAACACATGGGAGGAACAACTTAACAGCGATTGTATTATTTGGAATGTTAAAAGGAAATTTCTGTACATCAAGATAATGCACGTGTGCAACGTGTGCAACAAACTGCGATGCACGTGCAATCTTCACTTTGATCCCATTTTCAAGTCGAACATGAATAGGATGCGTCACACGAATACTGTCCCCCGGGACTTTGCGACCTAAGAATATCCAGATTAGCCTGTGCATCTGCGCAGTCCGATCAGTTTATCACATGTGTGCAGTCTGGCAATTAATTTGGACATACTATACAGTTCTTTTTCAAACCCTTTAAAGATGAATATGTATTATTTATTTTTAAAACGTTTTTGTTCTATTACTTTTGTATATTTCTTTTTGAACAAGGTTATATTTTGTTTATTTTGTTTATATCGTAAAATGATTACGTTCGTTCTTTATACTTGATAGTGTTTTCCACTTACTAAAGGCTAAGTTAAAACATCAGTAAGGTCGGTTTTCGTGTGGCGTGGTTCATATCAGAGGATGTCCGGATGTAAGATTGTAAACACATAACGAATGTTCATCTACATAACGATTGATTGTAGACTTGTTTTATAAGAGCCGGGTCATACGAAAACCGACCTTCGGGATTTAGCGACCGGCGCAGGTCCAGGATGTAGTCTAATCTAATCTTTTCTCTTCGCTATCTAGTCAGTCAATTAACCGGAAAGTCTCTGGAACGACCATTAACATACAATATGTCGAAGAATTATCCGGGAAGCCTCTGGTACTACCATTAACATACAATATGTCACACAATTATCCAGGAAGCCTCTGGTACGACCATTAACATACAATATGTCACACAATTATCCAGGAAGCCTCTGGTACGACCATTAACATACAATATGTCACACAATTCTCCAGGAAGCCTCTGGTACGACCATTAACATACAATATGTCACACAATTCTCCAGGAAGCCTCTGGTACGACCATTAACATACAATATGTCACACAATTCTCCAGGAAGCCTCTGGTACGACCATTTACATACAATATGTCACACAATTCTCCAGGAAGCCTCTGGTACGACCATTAACATACAATATGTCACACAATTATCCAGGAAGTCTCTGGTACGACCATTAACATACACTATGTCACACAATTCTCCAGGAAGCCTCTGGTACGACCACAATCCTACAATACATCACACAATTATCCAGAAAGTCTCTGGTACGACCATTAACATACAATATGTCACACAATAATCCAGGAAGTCGCTGGTACGACTACAATCCTACAATACGTCACATAGGTATCCATGAATCCTTTGGTATGACCATAATCATACAATATGTCGCACAATTATCAGGGAAGCCTCTTGTACCACAACAATCCTACAATATGTCGCACAATTATCCAGGAAGCCTCTGGAACGACCATTAACATACAATATGTCACACAATTCTCCAGGAAGTCTCTGGTACGACCATTAACATACACTATGTCACACAATTCTCCAGGAAGCCTCTGGTACGACCACAATCCTACAATACATCACACAATTATCCGGGAAGCCTCTTGTACCACAACTATCCTACAATATGTCGCACAATTATCAGGAAAGCCTGTGGTACGACCACAATCCTACAATACGTCACCAAATTGTCCAGGAAGCCTCTGGTACGACAACAATCCTACAATACTTCACACAATTATCCGGGAAAATTCTGGTACGACCACAATCCTATAATACGTCGCACACTTATCCGAGAAACCTCTGGTAATACCACATTCCTACAATACCTCGCAAAAGTATCAGGGAAGCCTTTAGTACGACCACAATCCTACAATATGTCACACAATTATCCGGGAAACCTCTGGTAATACCAGTCCTACAATACGTCGCAAAAGTATCAGGAAAGCCTTTGGTACGACAACAATCCTACAATACGTCACACAATTATCCGGGAAACCTGTGGTAAGACCATAATCCTACAATACGTCACACACTTATTTAGGAAGCCTTTGATACGACCATAATCCGTCAATACGTCACACAATTATCCGGAAATCCTATTGAAAGACCAAAATCCTGTAATTTGTTCGTTACGACCACTAGCGTACACTACAAGTGTGTTATTTAATCGGAACGGCCACAATCATACAATACAAGTGTACTTTTTGATCGTTTCGACCAGTCATACAAAAGAAGCGTGCTATGTGATCGTGTCGATCACATCCATACAAAACAATCGTGCTATTTGATCGTTTTGACCGCAACCATACAAAACAATCGTGTTATTTTATCGTTTTGACCACAACCATACAAAAGAAGCGTGCCATTTGATCGTTTCGACCACAACCATACACAACAGTTGTGATATTTGATCGTTTCGACCACAACCATACACTACACGTGTGTTATTTGATCGTTTCGACCACAACCATAGAAAACAAGCGTGCTATTTGATCGTTTCGACCACAATCATACAAAACAAGAGAGCTATTTGATCGCTTCGACCACAACCATACAAAACAGGCGTGCTATTTGATCGTTTTGACCACAACCATAAACTACACGTGTGTAATTTGATCGTTTCGACCACATTCATACAAAACAAGCGAGCTATTTGATCATTTCGACCACAATCATACAAGACAAGCGAGCAATTAGAGCTTCGACCACAATCATACAAAACATGCGTGCTATTTGATCGCATCGACCACACACCATACAATACAATAACCCATGAATACCACTATATCCCCTGAACATACGCCTTGACTATTCATGTATTGTCCTGAATACACCCATGAATACGACTATATCCCCTGAATACACCAATGAATACGAATATATCCCCTGAATATTCCCTTGAATACAACCCTGAAAATATCCATTAAATATAACACTGAATACACCATAGTCGCAGTTAGGCTAGCATTGATACCCCAGACGCTATTAATGTTTCAAACCCCTAAACTCCAATGAATTACTAACCAGTACATGAATATGACTTTAAAAGTGGTAGTAGTGGCTTTCCCTTCTTGGCGCATATGGGTTGTGGGGTTAGAATTACGACTGATTCGCTGGTGTCAGGATAATTGGACCAGTAATACTGGTGACACCCAGGAAACGCCGTGATATCGAGGGCTTGGTGTGATACAGCTGTAACTTAAAACCTATTTTGAAAACCCTGGTTTAGGGGGCAATTTTGACCCTTTTGTAAACAATGCAAATTTAGGTGCCATTGCTCAGAACGAGCAATGGCACCTAAATTTCCATTGTTTACCAAGAAAAATGATTTAACGCTTTATAAAGACTTTATGGCGAGGTGATTAACATTGGTAAACAAGAGGCCCATGAGGGCCTATGCTCTACTGGTATGGTTCTTTGGTCATTTTCAATCCAGAGCATGTATGTATGGTGAAGATCGGATAGTAAATGGAGGCTCTTTTGTGTTCACAAGCTGTATTATAGCAATTTTTACAATTTCATGGGCCATAATCCAGTCTTGCATGGGCGGATCTAGCTGGTTTTCAAAAGGAACCAAGCTCTCATCAATATTTAACTACTATCTAAGTTTGGTGAAGATCAGATAGTAAATGGAGGCTCTATTGTGTTCACATGCTCAATTATAGCAATTTGGACAATTTCAAGGGCCATAATCCAGTCTTGCATGGGCGGATCTGGCTGGTTTAGGAAAGGAACCGAGCTCTCATGGATATCTTACTACTGTATAAGTTTGGTTGAGATACAATCAAAAGTGAAGACTATCGTGTTAAAAAGTTCTTTTATGGCAATTTTGACCATTTCAAGGGCCATAATCCAGTCATGCATGGGCGGATCTGGCTGGAACCGAGCTCTCATGGATATCTAACTACTGTATAAGTTTGGTTGAGATACAATCAAACGTGACGACTGTATCGTGTTAACAAGCTCTTTTATAGCAATTTTGACCATTTCAAGGGCCATAATCCAGTCTTGCATGGGCGGATCTGACTGGTTTTCAAAAGGAACCGAGCTCTCATGGATATCTAACTACTGTATAAGTTTGGTTGAGATACAATCAAACGTAAAGACTGTATCGTGTTAACAAGCTCTTTTATAGCAATTTTGACCATTTCAAGGGCCATAATCCAGTCATGCAAGGGCACATCTGGCTGGTTTTCAAAATGAACCAAGCTCTCATAGATATCTAACTACTGTATAAGTTTAGTTGAGATACAATCAAAAGTGAAGACTGTATCATGTTAACAAGCTCTTTTATAGCAATTTTGACCATTTCAAGGGCCATAATCCAGTCTTGCATGGGCGGATCTGGCTGGTTTTCGAAAGGAACCGAGCTCTCATGAATATCTAACTACTGTATAAGTTTGGTTGAGATACAATTAAAAGTGAAGACTGTATCGTGTTAACAAGCTCTTTTATAGCAATTTTGACCATTTCAAGGGCCATAATCCAGTCATGCATGGGCGGATCTGGCTGGTTTTCGAAAGGAACCGAGCTCTCATGGATATCTAACTACTGTATAAGTTTGGTTGAGATACAATCAAAAGTGAAGACTGTATCGTGTTAACAAGAAATTGTTTACGGACGCACGGACGCACGGACGCACGGACGCACGCACGCACGGACGACGGACACATCGCCACGACATAAGCCCTTCTGGCCTTTGGCCAGTAGAGCTAAAAATTACCAATTTTAGTTACAACCGTTTCACGCCAAGCCCTCGATATTACTGAAACATTGTTGAAAGCGGCGATAAACACTATACACACACAGTGGAATCAGATGACATGTAAACGCAGATCGATCTTGATCTAAGCTTGTCACAAAATCAACATGGTTGGTTTTAATCGAGTCATATCTTGCTTCGTATATTACACAATCATTTTACACCTGTAGAAAAAATGGAAGTCTGCATTGTTTTCAAATGGTGCGAATCCAAGGCCTAAGGGTTAACCATCTTTGTGCACACATGTTCAGCTTTTTGGGGGAGCGAATATTTTATTACGCTTGATGTTAAGCAGTCATTATAATGCAGTCACAGATATGGGGAGTTTTTGCATTTCTTGCAGATTTTCCCCATCTTCATCAATTACGAATGTAATTAAAGCACTTTGTTTTAATTATTTGATGTGAAAGATATGCTTGACTCAATCTTTAAGAACTTGACTGATTGCCTCTTTTTAGTGTAACAACTGACAGCATGTTTTACTTGACTTTCTATTGTTGGGGGTGAATGTTACAGCACTCTCTGTCAATCTTAGTTTCCCCAGTTAAAAATCTTTAACCCTTTCCCCCATACGACAATTCTGCAGCAGACGATTTTGAACATATGTTGTCAAAACATAGAAAATCTCCATAGTTGAATGGATAACCTATGACTTAAAGTGGAAAACATTGTGGCAAAAGGATAAATTGCACGTTTTGTGCAATTTCTTCTTTTGTCACTATGTTTTCAAAAAGCCGTCTGCTGCAGAGACGTCAGAAAGCGTTTATATGAGGGAAAGGGTTAAAGAATCACGAAATTGACAACACCGTTCGCTTTATCACCAATAGGATAAAGGTGCTGAACTCCCGATGAAGATCAACATTTTGAAATGTTGAAAATTCTGCAAATATTGCTAATAGTGACAACAAAGTAAGTAATAAGTAGTTATAAACTATTTTGGCAGTAAATGTTGACAAACTGTTAATTGAAAGTCATTTAAATGTACAAAATGTGGCTTACCAAGTAAAAATGAAGCACAAATGATCAATATTTAGATGTTTATGGTACTGGAAAGTGTAAGTATTACTCTAATTTTATCCAAAAATTATGATTCTAATATTTCAAGACAACTTTTGAACAGTTTTAAAACTTTGACTATAATATCTTTTTTTCCGAATTCAGCACCGTTTACTCTCTTCGCTCCACTATCAAAGTGTCTTTAGAAGAACTACGCTGGTGAGATAACACTTTTCTACAGTCTGATCACTGTTTTCGATTCTCTATTAGAAGATGTTCTAATGGTCCTATGCCTTGACACGAAAGCATAATTAACTGACAAGAAAGCATGGTCACCTGACAAAAAAGCATGGTCACCTGACAAAAACGCATGGTCACCTGACAAGAAAGCATGTTCAAAAACGGCAAACAGAATAGTTCCTGAGTCCACTAATGTTTCATACTAGTCTTGATCTACAAAGGTTGCAAATGTCTGAATGTCAATTCTCCTGTGTCGAGATATGCATGTTCGAATGTACAACACATATGCTAGGTTCATACTTGATTTAAATTCAAATATAGCTTAAACGAATGATAAACAAACAAGCTGCATGAAAAGCAACGACAAAAACCGTTTACCAAAGAACAACCAAGCTATAATGTGTACTCGTTGCATCTTTATTTATACAATAGGTAGATCTACATCGCTGAAAAACGCAAACATTTGTGAAATTTAATTACAACTGTATATCTTGGGATACATTTCTATACGAAGCTGAAAAGAATTGTTTAACAAGTGTAAAAACACGTGGTGTGCACGTGTTTAGAATATCAGAATTGCGCCCGTGCGGGCATCCATCAGTCTTTGCGGTGGGAATCGACCCAGGGGCACGAATTAATGGATCTGGCAATTCTACCCCTTATAACGCTATTCGTGACTTAAAAGCGTAATTTGCGGACCCCGTAGATCACGACTAACCAGCGAATCCGCAAAGTATGAGCTGAATCAACAGTGTTCACTGTTCACGTTCAGCGAACTAATCCAATCAGTTAATAGAGGACCGGACTTAATCAAAACCAGAACTGAAAGTCGAACAGTATAATTGCAGTTGTATAAAATCTCAAGTTTCAACTCCGTCAGAGAGAAGTGATCCATAGTCTCATAATTAATAACCGTTCTTCATTTATTTAACCATAAATTCCATGAAGTGTTTCCTTGGTGTAGTGGTTATAGCGCCCGACTGTGGAGCGGAGATCAGGATTCGATCCCCAGTCGGGTCATAATGAAGACTTTAACAACATATGGTAGTAATGACACCCAGGGTTTTGCGGGGATATCAGTACGTTTGATGTATGGGTGGTGTCAGGGTACGTTATACCGTTAGTACTGGTTACTGGTAAATTACCCCCCGGACACGCTATGATAGGACTGAAAAATGGTTGAAATTATAAAGAGTTACATCTAAGCTTTAAAATATTTCAATAATATACAAGAAAGAAGACATCCGGCGAAGATGGTAACCGTCGTTTTAAACGATATCGGGCTGGGTCGAAACTGGTTTTTCACATACTCTATTTTCACTTTCAAACAAGGTCAAAAAACAATTTTCAGTGCATCCTTTACATATTTAAACTGAATGTCATATATATATTCAATGCATTCTGGGGGAAGGTAAACACTAATTTCTACGCAAACAAATGTTTTTAGGGACTATTTCTGCATGGCCGCGGATGTATTTGGCGTAATTTGACATCAATCACCAATACAGTAAACCCTTTCGCTCATACGACAATTCTGCAGCAGACGACTTTGAACATATTTTGTCAAAAAATGGAAAATCTCTATAATTGAATGAATAACCTATGACAAAAAGTGAAAACATTGTGGCAAAAGGAGAAATTGCACGTTTTGTGCAATTTCTTCTTTTTTCCCTATGTTTTCAAAATGCCGTCTGCTGCAGAGGCGTCAGAAAGCGTCTATATGAGGGAAAGGGTTAAGCCATCTGAAAGGGGCATTTTTGTGCGGCGCTGTTCAGTTTGAAATACATTTCAGAATATCTAGTCATTATCTACAGCTGAGATGGACACGAACAAATTTTGAGTATTTGTAATATTTATCAGACCTGATAAAATAATCATAGGAAATAACCCTTCGTTTGGTTGATTTTTTTTTAAAATGGAGTTTCGTGGTAACTTTGCGAATAGTGTTTCATCTACATTGTTAACCAACGATCCCGTTAACTCTTTCCCACATACAACAAATCTGTAGCAGACGACTTTGAACATATTTTGTCAAAAAATAGAAAATCTCAATAATTGAATGGATAACCTATGACTTAAAGTGGAAAACATTGTGGCAAAAGGAGAAATTGCTGGTTTTGAGCAATTTCTTCTTTTGTCACTATGTTCTCAAAAAGCCGTCTGCTGCAGAGGTGTCAGAAAGCGTCTATATGAGGGAAAGCGTTAACTCCTTCCCACATTCAATAGATCTGTAGCAGACGACGTTGAAAGTATGTATGCTATATAGGGGCCATCCTGGTAAATAAAAAGCTTAATTAGTGAATAGAGTTGAACACATTGTGGCAAAAGGAGACATTGAGCCATGAGCAATTTTTTCTTTTGTCACAATGTTTTCAAAATTCTTCAGCAGCGGATGCGCCAAAATGCGTTTATATGTCGGAAAATGTTAATAAAAAGTCATAAGTATCTGTTTAAAAATAATAATGACTAATAGCTTGTAACCTCATAGGCTACCGGTATTCCAACTCTTCTAACTGAAACCCGTTTTTGACCCCCCCCCCCCCCCCCCCCCCCCCCCCCCCCCCCCCCCCCCCCCTTTCCCACATAAAACGAATCTGCAGCAGACGGCTTTTGAATCATTTAGCCAAAAACACGGAAAACGTATACAAATGAAGGTAAAAATACTAGTTTTGAGCAATTTCTTTTTCTGTCAGAATGTTTTCAACAGTCGTCTGCTGCAGATGCGTCAGAAAGTGTCTATATGTGGGAAGGCGTATAATTGCAGTTGTATAAAATCTCAAGTTTCAACTCCGTCAGAGAGAAGTGATCCATAGTCTCATAATTAATAACCGTTCTTCATTTATTTAACCATAAATTCCATGAAGTGTTTCCTTGGTGTAGTGGTTATAGCGCCCGACTGTGGAGCGGAGATCAGGATTCGATCCCCAGTCGGGTCATAATGAAGACTTTAACAACATATGGTAGTAATGACACCCAGGGTTTTGCGGGGATATCAGTACGTTTGATGTATGGGTGGTGTCAGGGTACGTTATACCGTTAGTACTGGTAAATTACCCCCCGGACACGCTATGATAGGACTGAAAAATGGTTGAAATTATAAAGAGTTACATCTAAGCTTTAAAATATTTCAATAATATACAAGAAAGAAGACATCCGGCGAAGATGGTAACCGTCGTTTTAAACGATATCGGGCTGGGTCGAAACTGGTTTTTCACATACTCTATTTTCACTTTCAAACAAGGTCAAAAAACAATTTTCAGTGCATCCTTTACATATTTAAACTGAATGTCATATATATATTCAATGCATTCTGGGGGAAGGTAAACACTAATTTCTACGCAAACAAATGTTTTTAGGGACTATTTCTGCATGGCCGCGGATGTATTTGGCGTAATTTGACATCAATCACCAATACAGTAAACCCTTTCGCTCATACGACAATTCTGCAGCAGACGACTTTGAACATATTTTGTCAAAAAATGGAAAATCTCTATAATTGAATGAATAACCTATGACAAAAAGTGAAAACATTGTGGCAAAAGGAGAAATTGCACGTTTTGTGCAATTTCTTCTTTTTTCCCTATGTTTTCAAAATGCCGTCTGCTGCAGAGGCGTCAGAAAGCGTCTATATGAGGGAAAGGGTTAAGCCATCTGAAAGGGGCATTTTTGTGCGGCGCTGTTCAGTTTGAAATACATTTCAGAATATCTAGTCATTATCTACAGCTGAGATGGACACGAACAAATTTTGAGTATTTGTAATATTTATCAGACCTGATAAAATAATCATAGGAAATAACCCTTCGTTTGGTTGATTTTTTTTTAAAATGGAGTTTCGTGGTAACTTTGCGAATAGTGTTTCATCTACATTGTTAACCAACGATCCCGTTAACTCTTTCCCACATACAACAAATCTGTAGCAGACGACTTTGAACATATTTTGTCAAAAAATAGAAAATCTCAATAATTGAATGGATAACCTATGACTTAAAGTGGAAAACATTGTGGCAAAAGGAGAAATTGCTGGTTTTGAGCAATTTCTTCTTTTGTCACTATGTTCTCAAAAAGCCGTCTGCTGCAGAGGTGTCAGAAAGCGTCTATATGAGGGAAAGCGTTAACTCCTTCCCACATTCAATAGATCTGTAGCAGACGACGTTGAAAGTATGTATGCTATATAGGGGCCATCCTGGTAAATAAAAAGCTTAATTAGTGAATAGAGTTGAACACATTGTGGCAAAAGGAGACATTGAGCCATGAGCAATTTTTTCTTTTGTCACAATGTTTTCAAAATTCTTCAGCAGCGGATGCGCCAAAATGCGTTTATATGTCGGAAAATGTTAATAAAAAGTCATAAGTATCTGTTTAAAAAATAATAATGACTAATAGCTTGTAACCTCATAGGCTACCGGTATTCCAACTCTTCTAACTGAAACCCGTTTTTGACCCCCCCCCCCCCCCCCCCCCCCCCCCCCCCCCCCCCTTTCCCACATAAAACGAATCTGCAGCAGACGGCTTTTGAATCATTTAGCCAAAAACACGGAAAACGTATACAAATGAAGGTAAAAATACTAGTTTTGAGCAATTTCTTTTTCTGTCAGAATGTTTTCAACAGTCGTCTGCTGCAGATGCGTCAGAAAGTGTCTATATGTGGGAAGGCGTTATTGATAAAAGAAGAGTAGCAGTAAATGGACACACACACAAAAAAACGAGTTTCTAATTATCTTTCATTGGCTTCTTTCCTATACTGTTATCAGAGTAGAAGATTTGTTTAATACATGACACCATTATCACCAGATATCAGGTGTTGGCTGTGATTCCGAGATGAACTTCGCTTGTTTTCTAACCTACCAAACGCCAACAAAATATTCCATTGTGTAATTCTATAACCTATACTACTGTTTCTTGCTATGCTAATTTGTCGGGCTTTGTCTTGTCTTTTTCTATAATAATAAAAATATTAATAATAATAAAATTTATATTGATAATAATACTAATATTATTATTATTATTATTATTATTATTATTATTTTCATAATCATGATTTGCATCATGATCATCTTCAGTATTATGGCAGAAGTAGTAGTAGTAGTGGTAGTAGTAGTAGTAGTAGTAGTAGTAGTAATAGTAGTAGTAGTAGTAGTAGTAGTAGTAGTAGTAGTAGTAGTAGTAGTAGTAGTAGTAGTAGTAGTAGCAGTAGTAGTAGAAGTAGTAGTAGTAGTAGTAGTAGTAGTAGAAGTAGTAGTAGTAGTAGTAGTAGTAGAAGTAGTAGCAGCAGTAGTAGTAGTAGTAGTAGTAGTAGTAATAGTAGCAGTATTATTATTATTATTATTAGTAGTAGTAGTAGTAGTAGTAGTAGTAGTAATAGTAAAAGTAATAGTAGTAGTAGTAATAGTAGTAGTATTATCATCATCATCATCATCATCATCATCATTGTTATTATTATTATCATTATCATTATCATTATTTTTATTAAAACTGTTAACCATTGCATTATTAGTACATGTATTTTATTTAAAGCCGAGCCCCAGTAGCTCAGTCGGTAGCGACGCGGGCTGTCAATCCTGGGGTTGTGAGTTCGAATCCCGGCTCGGCCAACTTTCTTTCCGATGATTGACAAAAGTCAATGCGACATGCGTCATTCGTCTTCCACCAATGGGCTAAGTCTATGTGGAAAAGCAGCCAGTTGCTTGGGAAGATTGTTGTGTGGAGTACTGTTGTGAGAAAACCAGGAAATGCATGAGTAGGTGAACTGGCCGCAGTGATATAACTGAGAAATTGTTAAAAACGGCGTTAAACCCCAATCAATCAATCAATTTAATTTAAAATTATTTTTTTTGGTAAAAACTAGAACAAATCCATATATTTGTTGTCAGCGTAAAGTTGAAAATAAAGAATTATTTAATTATTTAAATTAAGTTACGGTCATGACTTGTCCAACAAGTCCAACGGATGACAAACGGTCACGTGACCGGCGTCATTCTTATTCCAATACTCAATTTCGCATAGATCGCCAGTTACGTTGGTATTATGAAGTGAACAGTACGTACTGGTGCGATAAAGACATGAACCATATTGTTAGTTTAATAGTAAGCCGTTCTATGAAAGCAATTTTTATTAAAAACGCTTTAAATCTACAATCAGATTTATCCACCAGGGGTGGTATACTTTAAAAAACAAACAAAACAGCGAAACTCTGAATTAACATGTATCAGAAATTATGAAAGCAATTTTTATTAAAAACACTTTAAATCTACAATCAGATTTATCCACCAGGGGTGGTATACTTTAAAAAACAAACAAAATAGCGAAACTCTGAATTAACATGTATCAGAAATTCAGGTGTTCCACGTAGGAAGACCAGGTGCTTTTCTCGAATTATTCACCACAATAAAAACTAACATGGCACTTTTATTCCAATCCGTGTGATTTTTAGAGGCATCTTACAGCACCCAAGTTGGTATTACAGATAGCATACACAGTAAATTAGAGCCGCGCCGAGCTATTTCGGATCGTGTTACCCCGGTGCGATCAGTGAGTACACGGGTGAACCTGTGTATCCACACAGTCTCATCTGTGCCTTACACGTCCGTCCGTCCGTCCGTCTATATGTAGTATAGCACTTTATGCAGCAATTTATAGAAAATAATATCTAAATGTAGCCTCAGTAGATATCAGGCAATATAATTAACTTTAAATGATACCAAACTTTAGAGTCAATATCACCAGAGGGGAGTTACCAGATCTGTTCCCCCACAAAATCTCTCGTACTACTCAACACAACCCTATGTTGTGTCATTTAAGGATTTTTTAGAACGTGAAAAAAAACGCCTTATCTAGAGCTCTGAATTATAAGGCCCCAAATCGCCCAACGCGGCGGCTCTAATGTATGGATGTTTATTCGGTTTGATTTGTCAGAATCCAGTTAAGAACACGTGCAAAACGTATTAATCCTTTTGATTCCAAAAAGTGTTAAACCTGCTTGTGAAAGTCGCTTGGTATTGATGAAATAGTTCATATAACAGGAATGAATTAAAGCACTTTTACTTCAAGTCTCAAATGCCAGTAATTTGGAGAATATAGTCATTTTTCCTCTACCACCAATGCCTGATGTTTCCTTGACGTTTCAGACAGCAATGTTTCTGATAAAATCTTAAATTCAAGGATACAATCACAAGAGTTAAATAAACAATATGCGGCCACCCATGGGCATGCATCTTGCTTGCTCGTCTCTTTAGATTGTACGCTGCTGTTTAAACATTCTTCCTGCTATGGACGATATCTCCCAGATGACGAACGTTTGAAAATAGTGTGGAAAGAGCCGTTATTCACATCGAGAGTTTATAACTCAATATCAGAAAAGACTGCGTGTATTCTTGTATTGGCTTCTTCGGCGCAGAGTATATTCACTATTAAACCCTTTCCCACATAAAATAATTTTGCAGTAGACGCCTTTCAAAACATCCAAGCAAAAACATGGAATGTCTCTTTTAAACGAACGTATGATTTAAGCAGAATTGTAAATATTTGGGCGATTGGCTTAATTGATGAAAAATAATTAAAAAGCCATCTGCTGCAAAGCGTCAAAATGCGTCTGTAAGTGGGAAAGGGTTAACCTTTCCCACATACAACTCATATACAGTTTTGAAAACTATTTTAAACCTCTGTAAATTAATGTTTATTCATTAAATTAAGTTGGAAACCTTGTGGCAAAAGGAGAAATTGCAAATTACGAGCAAGTTCTCCTTTTACCACAATGTTTTCAAAAGTCGTCTGTTGAAAAGGCGTCCGCTTTTCCCGACAAACTGGTCTGAATTGACATTTGTCGCGACGATAATGGTACGTACGGGTTTATAGAGTGATAAGTTTAACCACCAGCCGTGAAGCTTGCAGCGAATAATGTAAAAGATTACACAAATGTTGAATTAGTCATTAAAATGTTTTATGTCAGTTTTTATGGAACGCCGGCACTGTCTTTAGACGTGATGAAACTCCATTATTATGTCTGTTTGTTATTACATTATGTACATCGATCTTTACATGTTGTGCAAACATATTTATATTATGTCAGTATATGGTTATGTGTTGTGGTTTTGTACTTATATTCTGACAGTTTTTATTATATTATGTCGGTACATCTTTACATTATGTAGATACATCTTTATATTATGTCGGTACATCTTTATATTATGTAGATACATCTTTATATTATGTAGATACATCTTTATATTATGTAGATACATCTTTATATCATGTGCTTGCTTTATTATATTATGTCCATACTTTATTATATTATGTGGATACATCTTTATATTATGTAGATACATCTTTATATTATGTGGATACATCTTTATATTATGTAAATACATCTTTATATTATGTAGATACATCTTTATATTATGTAGATATATCTTTGTATTATGTAGATACATCTTTACATTATGTCCATACTTTATTATATTATGTGGATACATCTTTACATTATGTAGATACATATTTATATTATGTGGATACATCGTTATATTATGTAAATACATCTTTATATTATGTAGATACATATTTATATTTTCAATAACTCTCCTAGTTTAATAGATTGAAGAAGATTGGCCAAGGAGGCCTGTTGCCACGGCGACGCCATTTTAATTGTTTGCTTTACGGGCGTTACCCTTTACGGATCACATTACCGTCACATTCCGTACATTCGCGCTTTTATTTCCGGTGTCAAGGCGGAATATCACCCTGCTTAAACTATCCACAACATATAACAACGTTTGCACATCATATAAAGTTACCACAGATAGCACAAGATGTAATAACGTCACGACAGAATATAAGAAAAACAACTAACTAAACAATATAATATTGCATGGACATTATCTACTACTTTGTTAATCATGGGCAAATATGAATGGGATATGTTTGTCTTTTACCTTCCGTCCGTCCGTCCGTCCGTCCGTCCGTCCGTCCGTCTGTCCGTCTGTCCGTCCGTTCGTCTGTCGTCCTGTGCCATATTTAAGGCATTGGTGGATGGATTTGATTAAAACCGTATGGAAATGTTAACCTACATATTAGAAGGCTAGACGGCAAGTGAAACAAAGATTGCTTTAAAACACAAAGAGTTATGTCCCCTTAGACTTATATTGTGTATGTACTGGACATCATTTAAATTACTAGTTATCTACCTTCTTTATGAATATTTATCGTCATCAAATCTAGGTCAATCTATAAACGCGATTACATGTATGTGGAGTCAGAAACTAGATCACAAGGTCAAGTTTCAAAAGCCTCTGAACACTTCAGAGGTTCAATGTATGTTCAAATATTCATTGAAATTCGTAAGAACATTAATTTCCATCCAATTCAGTTCTTGTTCAAACATTTGTCATGTTGGATCGAAAAATAAGTCGCACATAGTCCAACAGACCCACTATATTTCCGTAGTGGGTCAGTAACAAACCCAATTATGTATTTATTTCGTCGACCGCTTTAAACTGAACTATACTGTAACTTGTTGATATTTGTTGGTAGCATAATATGACGTCATGAGTAAAAGATCTATCAATATTGATTAAAGAATTGGAATAGATATATTATTTAAAAAAATACACCGGTTCAACATGAACATATTTATTTCAATTCATTTCATTTCTTTCTGGGTAACTGGTAACATTTGAGAGCCACTTTACGAAAACCAACCTTTGAACTGACTTTTTTACTTTACTCACCCCCTATAGAAATATATATTTCTGCACGTGACACGCTTTAACCAGTGAAATTGCTAGAATTTCGTGTGAGGCGAAATAATATATAATAATTTGTGCACACACTATACTAAAGTATGCACATAATGTAAAAACGTATGGACATAATGTAATAAAGTATGGACATAATGTAATAAAGTAAACACAGCGCACAATAAAGTATCTACATAATATAAAGATGTATCTACATAATGTAATGATGTACCTACATAATATAAAGATGTATCTACATAATGTAAAGATGTATCTACATAATGTAAAGATGTATCTACATAATATAAAGATGTATCTACATAATATAAAGATGTATCCACATAATATAAAGATGTATCCACATAATGTAAAGATGTATCCACATAATATAATAAAGTATGGACATAATATAATAAAGCAAGCACATGATATAAAGATGTATCTACATAATATAAAGATGTATCTACATAATGTAAAGATGTATCCACATAATATAATAAAGTATGGACATAATATAATAAAGCAAGCACATGATATAAAGATGTATCTACATAATATAAAGATGTATGTACATAATATAAAGATGTATCTACATAATGTAAAGATGTACCGACATAATATAATAAAAACTGTCAGAATATAAGTACAAAACCACAACACATAACCATATACTGACATAATATAAATATGTTTGCACAACATGTAAAGATCGTTGTACATAATGTAATAACAAACAGACATAATAATGGAGTTTCATCACTTCTAAAGACAGTGCCGGCGTTCCATAAGTTTTTGTTTTCGAATAGATGCTTAGATGTGCCTCTTTCGTAGTTTAATCATTTACCGAAGTGGAAAACGTATCGATGGTTTCATGCAAAACGGTTGTAACTACATGTTGAACAAGAAGTAGTTACAACTGTTTTGCATGAGGCCCTCGATATGCTGAAAAACGTTTCTGTGAATGGAATATTAAGAGTATACCACTTTGATACAAAGTTGGAAACATTGTGAGGAAAAGGAGAAAGTGTTCGTTTTGTGTCTGCTGCAAAGGCGTCAGGCCTGTTCTGTATCAGGGGAAAATGATTAAACATAATTGTGCAGTTTCTTTTCGAAATAGACTGTTCGATGTCAAGTGAATGATTCAGTAAGTTTAGTAACTCGCCAATATATAAACCTATGTTAAACGACTGTTTGACCGGTGAACAATGAATCCATAATAATAGACTAGAACAAATGTGCAGTCTTAATTTTGTCAATATCGGATACAAATGTCGATCAAAGTCGCGCATAGCAGAATACGGGTTAACATGAGTACGTTTTACGATATTTTGATGTTTTATACTTAACTCCGTGTATCTATTTCACAAATGAGACAGATAAGCACTCTATGTATATGAGCGGTTCCACGAGAAAACAAACCTAAAGTATCGACCCGGATCACACTGAGCATGCCGCGTAGGTTAATCCGGGCCGTCACATTCCGACTCAGGAGGATAGATGTATAGATTAATGATTCCTGGAACAGAAAATCCACAGGAGGCGAAAAGTGTCTGTCCGGGTTAGCCTGCATTTTAATTGTATAAGGGAAAGGGTGGGAAAAGACAGCTTTGTGTCTAACACGGCTCAAATAATACTGATAAATCTGTAACAGTATACAACCATTATTCATAGCTCGTCAAATATTGTGATAGATTATCCTCTTAATCATCCTAAGCATCATATATAAATATAGCGCGATTGAGCGCTTCTCGATGAACATTGAACGATGTTATAATTTATACAATATATCCGCGTTGTTTACTACGAATGCGAAAAAGTTTGCTGCGAATTTTGATTTCAATTGTTGCACGAACTGTGAAGTGATATCAGAGAAACCGTAATGATTTTACATGTTATCAATTTATTTCCACATGCAGGCGTTTTTCGACTCATCTGCAGCAGACAACTTTGAAAACGTTGCAGTAAAAGGAGACATTGCTTAAACTGAGTAATTTCTCCGTTTGTCACACTATTGTCATCTCCATTCAATTAGTATATCTTCATTTATGGAGATTACTAGAACATCCTCGCTATATGGTTCAAATACTATATTAATAGTGATATTTTTTATATAATAACAAATAGATAGGCTATTTATCAGGGATTTTCCAAATTGTCTCATACGAAAACTTTACGGTCATTATAACTTTAACATATGGACCATATAGAAAGACTATTTGTAGGTCTTGTGTTTTTTCCCAAATTTTCTCAAATGAAAACTCGGACGTCTGTCGTATACTGAAAATTGTTATATTGGGCGTTTACCCGTGGTATATAATGTTACACTAACATGCGCCAAGAAGATTTAAAATTAAGACGATCTTCAAATGAACCTGTTTTTAAAGATTAACCTTTGCTGCAAAGCAACAGATAACGTAGCAGAGGTTTCAGCGACACCATAATCCCTTTAATTTATAATTGAGCTGTGCTCAGGTAAATAAACAACATTGTGATCGTAAAGGCAGGCATATACAACTATGAGAATCAGCGACTATCAAAAATTGATAACTTAAATTACATGGGATTATAGAGCAACCTTTTAGTTTTTACTCAATAACAATTTTATTTTGCAAACATTTAAAAAGGCACTTATCAAGTTTTCAAGACAAATATCTCCTCTATATAAATATATTTTTTTATTTGTTTTATATTAATTATATTTTGGTCCTTTTTAACTTTGAATACAGTCACCCTAATTTCCCTCTTTATTGCATATGAACCGTTAAGAAAACGGTATTTTCCCGCTAATTTTTAGATGTTCTTCAGTGAATATCATTTTTTAGAAATAAAAAATTAACAGGGCACTTACGGCTTAATGTAGTTAATTCATTTACCTTTTATTTGACATATATTTTATTAAAATAAAGTAATAAAATGTTGGTCCTTTTTAACATATTCTACAAGTACTACTAACTTTTTAGGGTAACATTTACGTTTCCGTGATTACTAGCGAAAGCTTCCGATGATTACCGACCATTGCCGGACGATTTATGATGGGGCATATTATACAATTATGGACTTTTCAGCTGTTATACATGATGTGATATGCACCAAAAAAATCTTTATTGACCGAGGCGATTGGTACATATCAACATCTTATTATATAACCTATAAATAGACGCCTTTTCATTGGCTAAAAAGTAATTTTTTAGAAAAAATATCTAGCGATATTGACCGTTTTTTTCTGATATTCACCAGTTTTATAAATAGTAACAGGGGAAGACCGGGAAATCCCACGAGTCGCCTATTTATATCCTTCGCCTTTATCCGTACGCTACGGAATTTTCCGAGGCGCGTTCCGATGACCACGTAAACTTCCGAGTGGTAATTCCGGTGACGTATTTTTTTTAAATGACTTCATGCACGTGCATTACCAACATTTTAGACGCGCGTTTTGTGAGACAGAAATACAACATACAACAGAAATGTTCCTTGAGTGGTCCTCTGTTTTCTTTTAAGTTCATCAATATCAAAACGATATGATAAATTGAGGGTTATACAATAAAACAGTTATGGGCTTTTCAGCTGTTATACATGATGTTGATATGTACCAAAAAATCATTATTGACCTCGGCTATTGCCTCGGTCAATAATGATTTTTTTGGTGCATATCACATCATGTATAACAGCTGAAAAGTCCATAATTGTATAATATATCCTTTTGCTAAAAGACTAAACTATTTCAAAGTCGTCTTCTACAAATAAAATTCGGACTTTATAATACACAACAATACAACTCAATTTTATTAGGCATTCGGCAAATACACATGCCATTGGCCATAAACAATAGTTACATACATTAGACAAATATATATATATAAATTATATTGCTGAAAAGGTAATACATTTTTAATGTAATTAGACTATATTTTCTAAACTTAAATCTCTCATTTACAAAGCTTCTTTAATAAATTTTGCCGTATTGCCTTGCGTCTTTCTTCTTTTTGATGCCAGTATATTGATAAATTGGGTAACAGTTGGCCAAGTTATAGAAAGGAATCTTTTTCTTAAATCATTGAATTTCGGACAAATGCATAGGCAGTGATATTCTGTTTCAATCTGCATTGAATTACAAAGTTTATAAATTCTGTTCGCTATATCAATATTTTCGAATCGTTAAGTTTCAATTGCCAGTTTATATGATTTTCTCTCATGGTCTAGGATAATTAACGTGTGTGTAATGAGCTAATCAAAATATGTCAACAATTATGGATTAAACCATTTAAATCTACAATACTGAAAACATTAAGTGTATCATCCAAACATGACAACATAATAAATTCAATTACATAACCAGTTTTTACTTTTACAATAATACTTCAAAATGTGAATTTTGCACAATTACTTTAAATACAATTGACATACGGCTGACAAATGCATCTATATATTACTATCAAACACCAAGGGGGTATTATCCATTATGAATAATAATACACAAAAAAAACGGGAAGGTAGGTCGCTGATCGTAAAGTCAGGAAGGTAAGGTGGTGATCGTAAAGTCAGGAAGGTAGGGTGGTGATCGTTAAGTCAGGAAGGTAGGGTGGTGTTCGTTAAGTCAGGAAGGTAGGGTGGTGATCGTTAAGTCAGGAAGGTAGGGTGGTGATCGTTAAGTCAGGAAGGTAGGGTGGTGATCGTTAAGTCAGGAAGGTAGGGTGGTGATCGTTAAGTCAGGAAGGTAGGGTGGTGATCGTTAAGTCAGGAAGGTCGGTCGCTGGTCGTCAAGTAAGGAAGGTAGGTCACTGGTCGTCAAGTAAGGAAGGTCGGTCACTAACTGGTCAATATGTCAGGAAGGTCGGTCACTGATCGTCAAGTCAGGAAGGTTGGTTGCTGATCGTTACGTAGGGAAGGTAGGTTGCTGATCGTCAAGTCAGGAAGGTCGGTCGCTGATCGTCACGTCAGGAAGGTAGGTCGCTGACCGTCAAGTCTGAAAGGTCGGTCGCTGAACGTCAAGTCAGGAAGGTCGGTCGCTGATCGTCACGTCAGGAAGGTAGGTCGCTGACCGTCACGTCAGGAAGGTAGGTCGCTGACCGTCAAGTCAGGAAGGTAGGTCGCTGATCGTCACGTCAGGAAGGTAGGTCGCTGACCGTCACGTCAGGAAGGTAGGTCGCTGATCGTCAAGTCAGGAACGTAGGTCGCTGATAGTCACGTCAGGAAGGTAGGTCGTTGACCGTCACGTCAGGAAGGTAGGTCGCTGATCGTCAAGTCAGGAAGGTAGGTCGCTGATCGTCACGTCAGGAAGGTAGGTCGCCGACCGTCAAGTCAGGAAGGTAGATCACTGATCGTCACGTCAGGAAGGTAGGTCGCTGATCGTCACGTCAGGAAGGTAGGTCGCTGATCGTCAAGTCAGGAAGGTAGATCACTGATCGTCAGGTCAGGAAGGTCAGTCGCTGATCGTCAAGTCAGGAGGGTCGGTCGCTGCATCCTTTAAATGGATGTTAATTAATGAATGAAATTGAATGTATTCCGACAACAGTCGTCTACTGCAGAGGCGTCAGCCAGCGTCTGCATGTGGGAAAGCGATGCAACGATTAATCTGTTTGCTATGGTCTCGACAATGTTTGATATAATCGAACGACTGATACACTAAATACTTATGTACTTAGTTACTTACCTACTTAAGAGGACTAAGGGTTGAATCAACCGAAAACTCATATTTCTAGGTAAACGATTGTGAAGATAAGGGTAAAACAAACGAGCAGTGTGGCTGTAGTATCACACCACTTGATAGAGACGAGCTTCACATTCGAATATTCTGGTCAGAATATATATTGACAATATCTGTCATGACAATTGTAAGAAGCTTGGCCCCTCTTATGCTAAAATCGAAATTGAAATTGTGGATCGAAATAATGATAGGAACGGTAGATGCAGGAAGATTTTGAGCAGAAGTATATGTAAATTACGTATACCCAGTCAGACATCTAGCTACGGGGCGTATTTCACATTCAAAAATCCTATTTTGACACTCAAACCCTATGTTGTGGGTACTCAAAAGAACCGTCTCGGTGAGTCATAAGAGAGATATAGTGGGGGGAAACTTAGGTTTCCTCCTAAATATCTAGTCCTCTGCCTTCTAGATAATTTCTCCATTATTTTCCAACTAAACAATTACTGTGGATACTTCACAAAACGATATTCTCGAACCAATATTTCGAGTATCCAAAACATCGTGTTTTGACGATTATACAAGAATGCATGGACATGTAATACGCATCTGATCTAAAAGGTCAGAACCATTTTTACATGACGTCGCACATATAATAGCAGAATGCACTAGATATATATCCGAGCCACGTCATACAAGTGTAGGGTGTTATCCCATTCCCATATACAGGCGATTAACTAACGCATCTGGATCAGACGACGTTTGAAAACATTGTGACAAGAGGAGACATTGCTAAGAACGAACAATTTCCTCCCTTTTGACACAATGTGTTTAACTCTATTTAATAATTACACATTCATTAATAGAATTATTCCATACGTTTACCTGCTTGTTTTCAAAGGTGTCTATCGAAAACTTGTTGTATGTGGGATAGGGTTAAACTTAACTGGCAAT
The DNA here is from genome assembly GCA_031761405.1 of Serripes groenlandicus. NCBI lineage: Eukaryota > Metazoa > Mollusca > Bivalvia > Cardiida > Cardiidae > Serripes > Serripes groenlandicus. The sequence continues at coordinate 2,878,003 of JASEVX010000017.1, read as the reverse complement.
GTTCTAGAAATAAAAATAAAAATACTTTTGTTTTTACAGATTTTCTAGTCTCTTGCCCATCTGTTTAGAGAGTCGTCTGCTGCAGATGTGTTGTATTTAGGCAGAGGTCAAGATAGGGAGGGGTATTCAGCCCCTTTTCCCACAATTCCTCTCTTATTACTAAAGGGAATCCTATGTTGTGGGTACTCAAAAGAATCGTCTCGCTAAGACGATTCTTTTGAGTACCCACAACATAGGGTTCGAGGATCAAATAAGGATTTTAGACCATGTGAAACGCCCCTTATCTAGAACTCTGATTGTATGTAAGGGTTAATACATCTCCGTACGAGTATCATTTATAGGAGTAATGTCTGTAAAACACGCAAGGCTTACACTACTAACTTTTCGTTCGAAAGTACATACATGACTCTATTATCCCTTTACCACATACAACAAATCTGCAGCAGACGACTTTGAAAACATTGTGACAAAAACCTAAAGCAAAGTCCATAGAAGATAGCTTAAGTGCTAGATAAAGTTGAAAACACTATGGCCAAAGGGGCAAATTAACCATCTGGCCACAATGTTTTCAAAAGTCGTCTGCTGAAGTTGCGTCAACATACGTCTGCAGGTGGTAAAGGGTTAAATTCAGGTGGGCAGTGGAGATTTAGCGGATAAGACAAGGTTCTTCTGATTCTTCTCTATTCGCAGATGCACCAAAACACCAGATTAAACGACGCGTCTCATATCTCGCGATAGGAGTAAATGATACAGTTGAAACGGAGAGATAGTTTTGCATGTTTGTTTGCAAACACCAAGGTATCATAGTGCGATCTTTGCATTAACCCTTTCATAAATTCAGACGAATTTTAAAGCATTTGCAGCCGACGAAATTAGAAAACCTTGTGATAAAAGAGAAATTGCTTATAATGACCAATTTCTCCATTTGGCACAATGTTTTTTAATTCTATTTAATAGATATACTTTCATTTATAGAAGTATTCCATAACTTTACCTACTTGTTTTCAAATTTGTTTGTCGAAGATTTGTAGTAGGAATAGGATTAAATTTGACTGGCAATGTTCTAGAAATCAAACGGTCTTATGAACCATACGCGATTTTGATGTATTTAATTCGTACGAGGGATGGTCTACGCGGGAATGCATTGGCTATGAGACAATCTTGTATATACATGCAGTATTAGTTTGCACGTACCGTTCAGGCGAACATGCACTACCATAGCAACGTGTACTTGGCTCAAACGTAATATCAAAGATCGATATTTTAGATATTGTTCTACTTGTATAACAACTTTGTTGAGATAGGAAATAACTACTGATATGTATACATAAACATCATTTGGTTAATGCTGGGACTAGTAACCCTTTCCCTCATACGGCAATTCTGCAGCAGACGACTTTGAACGTATTTTTTTTCAAAAAGTAGAAAAATCTCCATAATTGAATGGATAACCTATGACAACAAGAGCTGTCGGAGGACAGCATGCTCGACTTTTTTGTCAATAAAACAAAACCTTTTTGGGTGATAGTCGAAAAAGAGTCATAATTCCTACAAAAACCTTTACTGAATTATGCACTCTTGGCTGTTGGTGGAGGTAATGATGGTAAAAAGATTTTTGAAAGTGTTTAAGCTCTTATTGTTTTGAAAAGATATGATTTGGTATGAATAACTTAACCAAAATTATGAATCGAAAAAGGGCCATAATTCTTAAACAAAACTTGACAGAGTTATGTACCCTTGTCTGTTGATGGAAGTAATTATCATAAATAAGCATTGTAAGTTTATAAGCTAAATCACTAATGGTTTTGAAAAAAGTGGGGTGGTATGAAAAACTTAACCAAAAATCTAAGGCGAAAAATGGCCATAATTCTTACAAAAACATTGACAGAGTTATGTACTCTTGTCTGTTGATAGAAGTAATGATGGTGAATAAGTGTTGTAAGTTTCAAAGCAATATCTGTAGTGGTTTTGAAAAAAATTGGAATTGGTACAAAAAACTTAGCCAAAAGTCTATGTCAAAGAGGAACATAATTATTACAAAAACCTTGACAGAGTTATGTACTCTTGTCTGTTAATAGAGGTAATGATGGTGAAAAAGTGTTGTAAGTTTCAAAGCAATATCTGTAATGGATTTGACAAAAAAGGGAATTGGTACAAAAACCTTAACCAAGGTGTGACACCAACGCCGACGCCGACGCCGGGGCGAGAAGTATAGCTAGCCTTTTCTTCGAAAACTCGAGCTAAAAAGTGGAAAACATTGTGGCAAAAGGAGAAATTGCACGTTTTGTGCAATTTCTTCTTTTGTCACTATGTTTTCAAAACGCCGCCTGCTGCAGAGGCGTCAGAAAGCGTCTATATGAGGGAAAGGGTTAACACGTATTAGTAGTCCCAGGTCAATGGTTTTTCATAAACAATTGGCTTAAAGCAACGTTGACACCGGTGGTGCTTCAACCTTTTCCCACGTACAAAACATCTGCACCAGACGACTTTGAAAAAATACCCTTTTTTTTTATAAAAAATCCCTTGAAATGAAAGTACAATAATTGACTACAGTTGAAAGTATGTTGACAAAAGGAGAAATTGCTCGTTTTGAGCAATTTCTACTTTTGTCGACATTTTTTTAAAAAGCCGTCTGCTGCAGAGGCGTCAGAAAGCGTATATATGAGGGAAATGATTAACCTAAAACAAAGTATAAAATAAAATAACGAACGCACTTTGTGAAAATAATTCGATCAATATTATGTAAACCAGAATTTTGCATTGATCCAAAATATTTGAAGGAATTTAGGAGAGGACATTGAGAGGATGCTTCCTATGAAGTTTCATTCCAATTGGCAAAGTGGTTCGGGAGGAGAAGTCGTTTGAAGCAAAAAGTTAACTAACGCACGCACGCAAGCACGACGGACAATTCGCCATGACATAAGCTCGACTGGCTTTCAGCAAGTGGAGCTAAAAATGGATGACCCTTATCTAGCTTTCCCTTCCTGGCGCTTAGGAGTTTGGTGTAAGCATTACGACTGACAAGCTGGTGTCATTATAACAGGAACAGTTGGCATGATAACAAATGTTGAAAGCGGGGAAAAATGAAATACAAACAATCCATACAAAACAAATGAAATACAAACAATCCATACAAAACAGAGGAGTAGCTTTGCAATAATCAATGTGTAGGCCGTCTCGTGAGAAAATCAACATTGTGAACTCGTAAAGTATCGACCCGGATAAGCCTAAACTATGCCACACAGGCCTACCCGGATAGACACTTTTCGTCTCCTGTGGATTTTCTGTTTCAGGAATAACTACTCTATACATCTATCCCCCTAAGACGGAATATGTCGGCCGGATCAGTCTGCGCGGACAGCGCAGGCTGATCTGGTCGATACATTACGCAGATGTCTATCGCCGCAGCTGCATTTTGCGGCATTTTGAGAAATAAAATGTGTAGGCGCCTAAAGGGAGCTACGCCCCTGCGAAAGACCTTTATTTAAAATGATAACGTTAGATTTCTTCATATTCTGCTGAAGCATTAATGTTTTATGTTTTGTTGATTGAATTCAACATTAGCACTTTCCAGTAATAGCATCCATTAAGAACGAACCTCAAATCATACGCTGGTGAACACCATTTAAACCATCAGGTATCTTTATAAGTTGATGGTCCTTTGTAATAACCATGTTTTTGTTCGCTGACTTTAATAATGCTCATGTAATGTATTCCTTACTTTAATGTTCTTGGAAAAGAATGCAATTTCAAATATTTATCATTAAGTATACCCATTTGTCGTGCTTTCAAAGTAAATGACTCAAACGTATCATAGCAGTTCAAGGGTTAAATGTATGCTTGCTCTACGTGTTACGCTCGGGTCACGACAACAAAATGAAACGTTCTGTTACAATACATATCAGAACATGACGTCACCCGTTTACGCGTCACGTGATTAATACACACTGTCACAGTGAGATTCCGACCACCAAGGCAAACGTGTCTAATGATTTTCGAGAACAATCAATGTCATTCTCGTATTCGTGCCCGTTTGTTTCGGCAGATTCTCGGAAATCCTTGGAAATGAGTGTACCATTTACACCCAAGTGTACGAAGACCTCGCTGACTAAATGTCACTAATCATTGCATGTACACCAATGGTTATACATCTTGTACTGTGATATATATTCACATGTTTCGTCATGAATTCATCAGCTGCGATCTTCATCAACTGCGATCTTCATGAGCTGTGAGCTTCATCAGCTGTGATCATGTTTGTGAATTTATGTAAGAGGTCGCACGATTTCATAACGTTCATGTTTGTATATATTGATCAGGATTTATTGATTGATTGAATCTTTGATGTTTTAAGCCGCTTTCAACAATGTTTCAGTTATATAACGGTGTTTCCTGGGTTAGTTACCAGTACTACTGGTCCATTTATCTTGATACCAATCAGTCAGTCGTAATGCGCGAGGGTAAACCACGTCACTAAACAACAACAACAACAACAAGACAGTTCAATCACATCAAGGGACATCGATAACGTTGGAGAAAACCTAATTGAAAGAACAGCAACACGTATGTAACTGTATCAGTATGAAATATACAACAACAACAATGAAGTAAAATTATATTTATGTTTAATGCACTATTTAAAATAAAAACTATTCACTACCACGATACTAATCCGTCTGAACGTCGTTAGTGAAATAAAATTTGTAGTTTCAGTTTAAATTTAATATGAAAATGAATGTGACTTCCGAGAGAGGCAGTACATTTTATAAACCCCTCCCGTAGATGCACACAGTTCAAAACCCGCCATATCCCTAAATTCTGCCATATTATTTAATAACCCCATTAAAAAAAATCCACACGTTTGTAACCAGATGGAATTATGATTTATTGAAATAGGGGTTAAAACGTGTGCTAATTCGTGTACAAGTGTAGCTACAGATTGTATTTCACTTACATCGTTCAGACGGGTATATATCGTGTGATTTAACACAGTAACTCCATAATCATTATTAGGTAGACTTCTAGTATGAATAAGTATGTCTATTATTTCGAAGTCTATCATTCTTTTTCCTATCACGTTCTGTATGTGTCCGAGAACCTGAAATGACATGTTTTAACATGATTGATACAATGTTCTTTTTATATTGAATATAACAAGTCCAAATTTTGACTCAACTATTTATTAAGGTATTTACGAATAAGTGTATCACTTTAAGACAGGAATAATAAAACACCATGATCTATGTACAGTAGAAATTGACATGCAAACTATGTTGTGTTTTCTATGAATACGATATATAATACTTGTCGATGTCTTAACTCTTTCAGCGCCAAAGGCAATGTTGAGGTATTTGCAAACAATACTGATTCAGGCGAGTCAGCTCGTAACGAGCTGTCTCAACTGAAATCAGCATTGTTTGCTTTTTACTCATCAAAATAGTTCAAAACTTGTATTACATGAGAAATTTTGAACATGGAAGAGTGTACTTTAAACAATTCGGCGCTGAAAGAGTTAAATACTTTTCTTTATTCAATGCAAAACGCCAGTAAAACAACAATCTTACCTTCATCGCTAGATAGAGCGCCCTACTCTCTGTTAACGGGATCAATGTTATAACCTCTGTCTCATTTAATTCTTTTTTGTTGATGACTACGCGACAAACGTCGTTCATGCGTGCGTTCGTGACAGGGACAGGAACGACGGTATGAGCTTCACCACCGCACGTGACTTGTACTTTCACGTCACCTAATAAGGAAAGCATAAACATTAGTGTCTTATTATGATGACGTAAATTTCATAGCAGGATATCAGAAGCATTTATATAATGGAAATAAATAGTCATTTTTTATAAGCAAGTGGTAGAGCGTCGTTCCTCATGCGTGGGAGATTAAGGGTTCAATCCACGGCAGGGTCGTACCATTGACTTTAAAAACGGTAGTGATGGCTCTCCCTCATAAGCGCTCAGGGTTGTAAGGTTAACATTACGATTGACTAGCTTGTGTCAGGATAAAGGACCAGTAGTAATGGTAATTTACCCAGGAAACGACGTGATATAACTGAATTCTTTTTGTTGAAAGTTTTTATCTCGTGCGCACGACTTAGTATCTCGTGCGCACGAGATACTAAGTCGTGCGAACGAGATAAGTATCTCGTGCAAACGAGATACTAAGTCGTGCGAACGAGATACTATCTCGTGCGCACGAGATAAAACAAAATTCGTATGTAATTTATAAAAATGTGTGTGTCCCTTTAGAGCTGCCGTACAAACAAACAAACAAAATTAAACAAGAGGGCCATGATGGCCCTTGAATCGCTCACCTGATTTTTTATTTTTTTTCACTTTAGCTATATAAGCCTCGCCCCCTGGCAGCCATAGTTTCCGACCAATCAACTTGGCTTGAAGGAATCTGATAGAGGGTCACCCTAGGAACATTTCTACAAAATTATTTGAAAATCGGCCAGATACTTTTGGAGGAGAAGATTTTTTAAGTTTTCACTATAGCCATATAATGCAAAATAGCCCTGCTTACTGGCGGCCATGTTTTTTGACCAATCAACATGGCTTGAAGGAATCTGAAAGTGGGTCGTCCAAGGAACATTTCTACAAAATTATTTGAAAATCGGGCCGACACTTTTGGAGAAGAAGATTTTTTAAGTTTGCACTATAGCCATATAAGGCAAAATAGCCCCCCCCCCCCCCCCCCCCCCCCCCTGGTGGCCATGTTTTTCGACCAATCAACATGGCTTGAAGGAATCTGATAGAGGGTCACCCAAGAAACATTTCTACAAAATCATTTGCAAATCAGCCTGACACTTTTGGAGGAGAAGATTTTTTAAGTTTTCACTATAGCCATATAAGGTAAAATAGCCCCGCCCCCCTGGTGGCCATGTTTTTCGACCAATCAACATGGCTTGAAGGAATCTGATAGAGGGTCACCCAAGGAACATTTCTACAAAATCATTTGCAAATCAGCCTGACACTTTTGGAGGAGAAGATTTTTTAAGTTTTCACTATAGCCATATAAGGCAAAATAGCCCCGCCCCCCTGGCGGCCATGTTTTTCGACCAATCAACATGGCTTGAAGGAATCTGATAGAGGGTCACCCAAGCAACATTTCTACAAAATTATTTGAAAATCGGCCTTACACTTTCGGAGGAGAAGATTTTTTAAGTTTTCACTATAGCCATATAAGGCAAAATAGCCCCGCCCCCCCTGGCGGCCATGTTTTTTTACCAATCAACACGGCTTGAAGGAATCTGATAGAGGGTCGTCCAAGGAACATTTCTACAAAATTATTTGAAAATCTGCCAACCAATTCGGGAGAAGAAGAATTTTGAAGTTTTTTCGGTTTCGTTGCCATGGAAACCAGAATTCTGCATGGATCCCAACAATTTGAAGGAATTCTGGTGAGGTCATTGAGAGGATGCTTTCTGTGAAGTTTCATCCAAATTAACCCACTGCTTACTGAGGAGAAGAAGTTGACGCACGCCGGACGACGCACGACGGACGCCGGACAAAAGGCGATCACAATAACTCACCTTGAGCAAAGCTCAGGTGAGCTAAAAAAAAAAAGGCCATAATTTGCATAAATGCAGGTTGGAGTTATCAAACTTGATTATTTCCATAGGTGTGGTAATTGGGAGGAATTATAGAAAATTTCAATGTAATGCATAAAGCAAATACTAAGATATGGACTCTTAACCCTTTCCCTCATATAGACGCTTTCTGACGCCTCTGCAGCAGACGGCTATTTGAAAACATAGTGACAAAAGAAGAAATTGCACAAAACGTGCAATTTCTCCTTTTGCCACAATGTTTCCACTTTTTGTCATAGGTTATCCATTCAATTATGGAGATTTTCTATTTTTTGATAAAATACGTTCAAAGTCGTCTGCTGCAGAATTGCCGTATGAGGGAAAGGGTTAATGTAAGTTGCACACAAAACTTTAACCAGAATTTTTAAGTTAAAAAAGGGCCATAACTTGCATAAAATGCAGGATAGCGTTATTTTAAATGCAATGCATCAAGTAAATACTGAGATATGGACTCTAAATATAGTTGCAACAAAAACTTTAACCAGAATTTCTAAGTACAACATCTAGGTCGAAGGTAATGGTCAAGGTCAAAACTATTGGTACTGACAGAAAGGTCATGTCACAAGGAATACACATGTGAAATATGGAAGCCGTACCTGTTAATATTCAAAAGTAGTGGTCAAGGTTAAAGTTTTCAAAATGTAGGTCAAAGGTCAAGGTGAAGGTCACAAGGTGAAAAATTTATGGAAGCCGTACCTGTTACGGTTCAAAAGTAGGGGTCAAGGTTAAAGTTGCCACAGACAAAGAAGTTTTCAAAATGTAGGTCAAAGGTCAAGGTCGCAAGGTCAAAAATTTTGGTACTGACAGAAAGGTCATGTCACAAGGAATACACATGTGAACTATGGAAGCTATACCTGTTACGGTTCAAATGTAGTGGTCAAGGTTAAAGTTTTCTTTGCCACAGACAAAGAAGTTTTCAAAATGTAGGTCAAAGGTCAAGGTCGCAAGGTCAAACATTTTGGTACTGACAGAAAGGTCATGTCACAAGGAATACACATGTGAAATATGGTAGCCGTACCTGTTATGGTTCAAAAGTAGTGGTCAAGGTTAAAGTTTTTTTCGACAGACAGGCAGACAGGCCAAAAACTAGATGCCCCCCGAATCGGTGATTCCGGGGGTATAAAAAGGGTCATAACTTGCATAAAATGTAGGATAGAGTTATCTAACTTGATAATCTACATAGGTGTGATAGTTGGGCGGGGTTGTAGAATGTTCCAATGCAATACATGTAGTATTTAAGTACTTGCATACAAAACCTTAACCAAGGTGTGCCGCTGATACCAGGGTGAGTAGTATAGCTCCCATATTCTTTGTATAGTCAAGCTAAAAATTCATTATCCCAGTTTATTAACCCTTTTCGTCATATAGATGCTTTTTGATGCCTCTGCAGCAGACAGATTTTTGAAAACATAGTGACAAAAGAAGAAATTGCTCAAGACAAGCAATTTCTTCTTTTGCCACAATGTTTTCCACTTTTAGTCATAGGTTATCCATTCAATTGTAGAGATTTTCTATTTTTTGCCAAAATATGTTCAAAAATTGTCCCAGGAGGGAAAAGACTTTATCTCTACCATACAAATTCATAAACCCAATTTATTAAGCATACAATACTTAAACAGAAGTTATCATTACCATTATAATGGAGCAAATATGCAAGTTTGTGTCAAAATGTCGTTTCAACCTGTCTTTTAATAGACATTAAATTTTCAAATTATCTTCTGCACAAATCTAACAGAAACTTTCCCTTTCCTCCAAAATGTGGATGCTTGTCAAAGTCTTACAATTTTGCCCGTCAACTTTTAACATGACTTTGGGAAGAGATACAATTTTATAAACAGTAAATTCTTTTCCCACCACACTGTTTGTCACTGTAACTCTTTCCCACATACAACAAATCTACAGCAGACAACTTAGAAAAAAATACCTCAGGCTTCTAGGAAAGTATCAATATGAAACCCCCTTTCCCTCATACAACAATTCTGCAGCAGTCGACTTTGAACGTACTTTGTCAAAAAATAGAAAATCTCCATAATGGAATGGATAACCTATTAGAAAATCTCCATAATGGAATGGATAACCTATGACAAAAAGTGGAAAACATTGTGTCAAAAGGAGAAATTGCACGTTTTGTGCAATTTCTTCTTTTGTCACTATGTTTTCAAAAAGCCGTCTGCTGCATAGGCGTCAGAAAGCGTCTATATGAGGGAATGTAAAAAGTAAGTGAAGATCAATGCATTGTTGTCAATTTGTCATGATAAATGATGGAGACAAATGTTCTGAGTAATATTGAAACTTCTACAGTGTTCACAATGTTATTCTAACATTTGACCTAGTGATCAAGTGGGTTTTTTCTGGATTTGATTGAGACAAAAAAAAGTAAACTTTCATGTTCTGGCCAACAATGACCTTGGTAATTTTCATGTTGAATGATGTCCCATGACCCAACAAAACATCTGACAAAGTTTCAGACAAATTCGCCCAGGGGTTGCAGAGTTATAAAAAATTGAAAAAGTGGCGCCGTAACAGTCGCCCGAAAATTGACTGTTATGTCTCACTCTACATTCATGTGCAAGACAAAAATGTGGAAAATCTTTATAAATAAGAGTGTCAATATTGAAAACAGTTGTAAACATTGTGGCAAAAGGGGAAATTGCTCAAAAGATTTGGCCACAGGTTTATCAAAGATGTCTGCTGCAGATTTAAAAGGTTTAAAAGGTTTCGTTTTTCACTGTTAAGGGTAGAAATCACCCTATACCTTTAATATCTACATCTTGCACTTTGTTAACTCATTTCCCCTTGCAGACACATTTTCATGCATTTGTAGCAGATGTCATTTGATAATATTGAGCAAATTTTCTCGTTTTGCCACAATGTTTTCAAATCTTTTTTAATTATCATACTTTCTTTTACAGAGATTTCTTTATTTTTGCCTGGATGTGTGTGTGTGTGTGTTCAAAGAGGGAAAGGGTTAAGGACCTCCTTAATCAAAACCTGAATAATCTTAATACAGTTTTATCCCTTTCCCACATAAAAACAAATCTGCACCAAAACAATTTTTATCAAATTTACTTTAACCCTATAGACGCTTTCTGACGCCTCTGCAGCAGACGGCTTTTTGAAAACAAAGTGACAAAAGAAGAAATTGCTCAAAACGAGCAATTTCTCCTCTTGCCACTATGTTTTCCACTTTTAGTCATAGGTTATCCATTCAATTTTAGAGATTTTCTAATTTTTGACAAAATCTGTTCAAAATCGTCTGCTGCAGAATTGTCGTATGAGGAAAAGGGTTAAGGCAAAACAACAATAAATAAATGAAAGGATAGTTTCCAAATAGAGTTTACAAGAGGCAAAAAGTGTTAGTGGTAATAACCAGCAATTTCTGCTTTAACCCTTTCCCTCATACAACAATTCTGCAGCAGATGTCTTTGAACATCTTTTGCCAAAAAATAGAAAATCTCTATAATTGAATGGGTAACCTATAACTTAAAGTGGAAAACATTGTGGTAAAAGGAGAAATTGCACGTTTTGTGCAATTTCTCCTTTTGTCACTATGTTTTTCAAAAAGCCGTCTGCTGCAGAGGCATCGGAAAGCTTCTATATGAGGGAAAGGGTTTATAGCTCTAAAAATTTCAAAAGCTTTCTGCTGCGTCAAATTGTGTATGCATGTTGTAAAAGGTAAATCTTGTTTTAATTCAAGGTTAAATATGATCAAGATTTTATAAACAACTGTGTTCATGTGTTTTAAAATTGTGGTTCTAGTAAAAGTGCATAACTACAAGAGTAAAACATTGTGCAAAAACAAGTGAGGTTTTTTTCCCACATAGTATTTACTCCATCTCAGTTTATTTTCTTTCACTGAAACAACCTACAAACTTAACCTTTTCCCACATGCAGACACATTTTGAAACATCTGCAGCATAAAACTTCTGAAAGCAATGTGGCAAAAGGAGAAAAATTGCCTATAATGAGAAATTCCTCCTTTTGCCATAGTGTTTTCGACTTAATTCATTATATTTACTTTCATTTAATGATTTAAAAAAATCCATCTTTTCCCCTAGATGTTGTTGAAGTAGTCGAAAAGTGGGAAAGGGTTTAACCCTTTCCCCCATACGACAATTCTGCAGCAGACGACTTTGAACGTATTTTGTCAAAACAAAGAAAATCTCCATAATTGAATGGATAGCCTATGACAAAAAGTGGAAAACATTGTGGCAAAAGGAGAAATTGCACGTTTTGTGCAATTTCTTCTTTTGTCACTATGTTTTCAAAAAGCCGTCTGCTGCAGATGCGTTAGAATGCGTCTGCAGGTGGGAAAGGGTTTAAATAAATGAGTTGAGAGCTAGGATAATAGTGATAGGTTTTGGTATAAACTGCACTTGACCCTGACATGCTATCTCTCTGCCCATAACCCTTTCCCACATACAGACACATTCCGACGCATTGCAGCATATGACTTTTGAAAACATTGTGGCAGAAGGAGAAATTGCTCGAAACTTTCAACTTTTTTCAGTAATTATTCAGATTTTCCATATTTTTTAGTAAACATTTTTTATAAGTCGTCTGTTGCAGATTTGTTGTATGTGGGAAAGGGATAATGCCTGGTTGACATGTAGGGCAGAACCTAATGATCGCCTGTATGTTCCCCAAGTCAGAAGTGTTTTTTTATATTTGAAACATTGTGGTAAAATGCGAAATTGCTCACAATTTACTTACTTACTGCATACAGAAATGGGTTATAGACAGAGAAACAATCATTATTTAATATTATTTTGATTATTATCAGTCTGTCTGTATCACTGTTCGATACTTTGAGTTAATCAGGATATAATCACGTATTATTTCTCACTAATCCATTTTGACCCTTTCCCACTTTCAAAAGCATTTAGATGCATCTACAGAAGACCACTTTTGTAAACATTGTGGCAGAAGAAGAAATTCCTCATATAATAGAATTTTCCATTTTTTTATTTTCTTCCTCCCCCCTTTAACCCTTTCCCTCATATAGACGCTTTCTGATGCCTGTGCAGCAGACAGTTTTTTTAAAACATAGTGACAAAAGAAGAAATTGCTCAAAACGAGCAATTTCTCCTTTTGCCACAATGTTTTCCACTTTTTGTCATAGGTTATCCATTCAATTATGAAGATTTTCTATGTTTTGACAAAATACGTTCAAAGGCGTCTGCTGCAGAATTGTCGTATGTGGGAAAGGGTTAAGCTGCTTTCAACAATTCATATATATAAGTTATATCACGGTGTTTTCTGGGTAAGTAAGCTGTACTACTGGTCCATTTATCCAGACACCAGCCAGTTAGGTTGTAATAAAAACCCATGAGCGCCAAGAAGTGAAGCCATTACTACCATTTTTTAAGTCTTTGGTATGACCCGGCTGGGGATCGAAGCCACCACCTCCCACAGCTGAGGTGGACGCTCTACCACTACACCACTGACGCGGTTGAAATTTTAACACTTTCCGACAACAGAAGCCATTGAAAAATTCTAGTCAAAAATACGGAACCTCTCTACAAATGAAATTACTATATATTCAACAAGAGGGCCATGATGGCCCTTGAATCGCTCACCTGATTTTTTTTTTTTTTTTTCACTTTAGCTATATAAGCCTCGCCCCCTGGCAGCCATAGTTTCCGACCAATCAACTTGGCTTGAAGGAATCTGATAGAGGGTCACCCTAGGAACATTTCTACAAAATTATTTGAAAATCGGCCAGATATTTTTGGAGAAGAAGATTTTTTAAGTTTTCACTATAGCCATATAATGCAAAATAGCCCTGCCTACTGGCGGCCATGTTTTTTGACCAATCAACATGGCTTGAAGGAATCTGAAAGTGGGTCATCCAAGGAACATTTCTACAAAATTATTTGAAAATCGGGCCGCCACTTTTGGAGAAGAAGATTTTTTAAGTTTGCACTATAGCCATATAAGGCAAAATAGCCCGCACCCCCCCCCCCCCCCCCCCCCTGGCGGCCATTTTTTTCGACCAATCAACATGGCTTGAAGGAATCTGATAGAGGGTCACCCAAGGAACATTTCTACAAAATTATTTGAAAATCGGCCTGACACTTATGGAGGAGAAGATTTTTTAAGTTTTCATTATAGCCATAAAAGGCAAAATAGCCCCGCCCCCTGGCGGCCATGTTTTTTGACCAATCAACATGGCTTGAAGGAATCTGATAGAGGATCACCCAAGGAACATTTCTACAAAATTATTTGAAAATCGGCCTGACACTTTTGGAGGAGAAGATTTTTTAAGTTTGCACCATAGCCATATAAGGCAAAATAGCACCGCCCCCCCTGGCGGCTATGTTTTTCGACCAATCAACATGGCTTGAAGGAATCTGATAGAGGGTCACCCAAGGAACATTTCTACGAAATTATTTGAAAATCGGCCTTACACTTTCGGAGGAGAAGATTTTTTAAGTTTTCACTATAGCCATATAAGGCAAAATAGCCCCGCCCCCCCCCCCCCCCCTGGCGGCCATGTTTTTCGACCAATCAACACGGCTTGAAGGAATCTGATAGAGGGTCATCCAAGGAACATTTCTACAAAATTATTTGAAAATCTGCCAACCAATTTGGGAGAAAAAGAATTTTGAAGTTTTTTCGGTTTCGTTGCCATGGAAACCAGAATTTTGCATGGATCCCAAAAATTCTGGTGAGGTCATTGAGAGGATGCTTTCTGTGAAGTTTCATCCCAATTGACCCACTGGTTACTGAGGAGAAGAAGTTGACGCACGACGGACGACGGACGACGCACGACGGACGACGGACGACGGACGCCGGACAAAAGGCGATCACAATAACTCACCTTGAGCAAAGCTCAGGTGAGCTAAAAACACACGTAATGAATAACAAAGAGAATAAGAATACTCACCAAACGGCTTGTGTCCATAACCAGTGTGTATTAAAAAACACACAATATCTACCAGATATATATACAAGGCAAAGAAATCGCCCCTAACTCCCTCCAAAATTGTGCAAAATTCCCTTTTTAATGTGTTTTCTTTTAATAATAATTTTACACAACCTCTTTGAAATAAATCTTAAAGAAGAGTAGATTAAAAAGTTCAAACATGAACTGACCCCTTTAAAGGGGACTGATCCCTTTGTAGGGACAATGTCAATACGATTTGAACACTGATTAACTGGTCAAAGCCATCTGTTATCGATAGCAACGGAAGTGTTTATTTACTTTATCATTTAAAGTACCAGTAAAAGATTAAATGTTGACCAGTTTTTCAATATTTAGTCAGAGTTATAGGGACATACTTGTAACGTTATAACATTTCTGTGACCATTTTAACCACAGATTAATTGATTGATGGAGGCTTAACGCCGTTTTCAACAATATTTCAGTCATATCACGGGGGTCAGTTCACCTGTTCATGTGTTACCTGGCGTTCTCACATCAGTAGTAATACACACAACAATCTATCCGAGAAACTGGCTGCTTTACCGCAAAGACTGTTAACCCATTTGTGGAAATCGAATGACGCTTGTCACACTGACACTTGTCAAACGATGGAAAGAATTGTGGCCGAGATATGGGGTTCGAACACAAAACCCCTGGATTTACAGTCCGCGTCGCTACGTAATATATAATGTATTCAATAGGTTATGAGAATAATACAATTGAATTGCATTGACATGAACATTATAATAAAGCTACGTCTGATACAATGGCATGGGTTTTCTTTAACTATTCTTAAACTCGTATTCGTCTACGGCCAACGGTTCCCGAGATATTAAAGTCCAAAGTCAGTTGGTGCATTAAAGCGATAACTGATACATATAAGTCAGTATGGCACTCAAATCTTTAACCAGGCTGATTCGGGTCGATACATTACGCAGAGACCATAATGTTGGTTTTCTCAGGAGCGGCTCAAAAGTCATTGTGGCTAACGTCATTATGTTTACACCAATGGGTTAAATAGTTTAGGCTGGAGGATAATTTGTGGAGTACATGTGCGAGAAAGCCAGGAAACAATTTAGGTGAACTGATCGCCGTGATATAATTGAAATACGGTTTAAAAACGGCGTTGAATTCCAATCAATCAATTGACCTTTATACGTAACATGAAGTTTCAGTCGGATACTGAGCCGGACAATGATATGGGTTACGCTAACAAAGGCGCTTCAAATCCACCGATCAGTTTCCAAGTATAACCCCCAGTATTTGACGAATAGTGGAGCTTAAGATTTGAAAAATTAACATATCGAATAGAACGGACAAAGTCGGTCTACTTTTTTGTTTAAACCCGAATAAATTTATACTTTTTTGTAAATTCACATCGGATAGTATTTTAGTTATAGCACGGACAGTATTTAAGTTATATCACAGACATTATTCTAGTTATATCACGGACAGTATTCTAGTTATTACGGACAGTATTCTAGTTATATCACGGACAGTATTCTAGTTATATCACGGACAGCATTTAGTTATATACACGGACATTATTCTAGTTATATTACGGACAGTATTCTAGTTATTACGGACAGTATTCTAGTTATATCACGGACACCATTTAGTTATATACCGGACAGTATTCTAGTTATATCACGGACAGTATTTTAGTTATATCACGGACAGTATTTTAGTTATATCACGGACAGTATTCTAGTGAAATGACGGCCACTATTCTAGTTATATCACGGACAGTATTCTAGTGAAATGACGGCCACTATTCTAGTTATATCACGGAGAGTATTCTAGTTATATACCGGACAGTATTCTAGTTATATCACGGACAGTATTTTAGTTATATCACGGAGAGTATTCTAGTTATATCACGGACAGTATTCTAGTTATTACGGACAGTATTCTACTTATTACGGACAGTATTCTAGTTATATCATGGACAGTATTCTAGTTATATCACGGACAGTATTCTAGTTATATCACGGACAGCATTGAGTTATATACACGGACATTATTCTAGTTATATTACGGACAGTATTCTAGTTATATCACGGACATCATTTAGTTATATACCGGACAGTATTCTAGTTATATCACGGACAGTTTTTTAGTTATATCACGGACAGTATTCTAGTGAAATGACGGCCACTATTCTAGTTATATCACGGACAGTATTCTAGTTATATCACGGACAGTATTCTAGTTATATCACGGACAGTATTTTAGTTATATATCACGGCCAGTATTCTAGTTATATCACGGCCACAGCACAATTGTCCGTGATCACTGGGTGAGTAACACGTGCGAAGCCATGACATGTGCCAGGGACACTATATTATAGTGTCCCTGCATGTGCTTAAGGTTAAAAATACCATCTTGAAAACGAAATAGATTAACATATCAGAAGTATCTAGTGAAGAAAAATCACATTTTAATCAGAACATGCTCGTTTGGGGCATGTTTTTCGTAAATTTAATTGTGCCTTTACACAAAACTTCCCTTTTGGGCCGCGGAAGGCAAAATTGAGTCTTAATGCACCGGCGAATAGTGAATATTCTGTCTAACCTGAGAAGTCCGTGTTCATTACACTTATTTGGAAGAGCCATTTATTCCATTGATGAAGAACTGGAGTTTCAGCCCCTTATAAGTGTTACTACAATAAGCTTTTACAAGACTTAATGAGGGGATCAGTTAGACAAATATCGGTCTGACTCAATTCATTTTCATTTCGACTGAGAGATGAAGTTGTTACAGCGTCCCATTCGAGACTGTGAGACCAGGGTTCGATCCCCAATCCAGTCACACTAAAGAAACAGTCAGAAATAGCTTCCCTTCTTGATGCTACGGATTGCTGAGATGGCATCAATACGAGTATTGTTCTTATGTCGACATAATGACAATTCTGAGTATTGGAACAGAAAACGGCGTGGTAAAAGTGAAAGACTGTTGGAACAAGCCTAAAACAGCCCTCAGACAAAGTCATTGTTTGTAACGGAACGGATATGAATTTGGGCTTCTTCACACGAAAACCCACCGTATGCGGTCTTAACCTTTTCCCACAAAACAACAAATCTGCAGCAGACGACTTTGAAAACATTTACTCAAAAATATGGCAAATCTACGGTGGCATAGACATGACATTTTTTTTTTTTTTTTTACCCTTATCTTGTGGGAACGAGAAACTATCTTGTGGGAACGAGAAACTTTCTTGTGGGAACGAGAACTTATCTTGTGGGAACGAGAAACTATCTTGTGGGAACGAGAAACTATCTTACAAGAAGTTTTCTCGTTCCCACAAGATAGTTTCTCGTTCCCACAAGATAAGTTCTCGTTCCCACAAGATAGTTTCTCGTTCCCACAAGAAAGTTTCTCGTTCCCACAAGATAGTTTCTCGTTCCCACAAGATAGTTTCTCGTTCCCACAAGATAAGTTCTCGTTCCCACAAGATAGTTTCTCGTTCCCACAAGATAAGTTCTCGTTCCCACAAGAAGTTTTCTCGTTCCCACAAGAAAGTTTCTCGTTCCCACAAGATAGTTTCTCGTTCCCACAAGATAAAAGGGTAAAAAAAAATAAAAAAATGTCATGTCTATGCCACCGTACAAATCACTATAAATGAGGGTATATTTACTGAAAAAAGTTGAAAACATTGTGGCATAAGGAGAAATTGCTCGTTTTGAGCAATTTCTTCTTTTGTCACAATGTTTTCAAAATTCTTCAGGCTGATCTGGATCTTCGTTGGTCGTTAAATGTCCCCGGTAGATTTTCTTATGAAGAGTCACAACTATATAATATAATTAATATTCCTTTGTTCTTTTCCTTATTCATATCTCCGATCTCATCTGACACTTGTTTAAGATTATCAGATGTAATATCTGAACGAATTATTCACTTCCAATGTAAAGTCTAGATATGCTCAAGGAAACTGATATTTGTTCTTATTACTTAAGAAGCAAATCTTGGTGTGGGTACCCAAACGAGAACGCAACTGAGACGATTATTTCTAGTACAAGCAGAATAATATTTTGAAATGTTGAATAAGGACATAGAACACGAAACACATAAGGTGCCTTTCCTAAAATTCTGCCGCCATAGCTACACAGGGCGGATACAGACGTTTTCGACCGTGTGACTAAGAAATTTGACCTTCAGGACTTTTTGAAGTACGAAGTTATAGACCTAACTTTGCCTCCATGTTAACTCTACAACTGGGGAAAAAACCCTGGTCAATTTATCTCAATTGAAGTTTTTCAGCCAGCCTGTTGTGAAAGATGGATGTAATAGCATCCCATTTAACCGCGGCGTGGTTACTTGGTGAGATATATATAATGTACGTTTCACTTCGAATGAATTCCTCTTCTTATATAGTTCAAGTTTCTTGTTACGTAGATTAATACTGATAAACTCGTTTTCGGGAAATCTCGTATACCATCTGTGTCGGCTTTCGAGATTTCGTGTCAATCGGATCAACTCTGATGAACTGGAAAACTCTTTGTAGTCGTAGGAAGTAATTAATGAATATATAAACAAGAGCTGTCCGTAAGACAGCGCGCTCGACTATTCCACCGCTTATTAGTTACTGAGATATTCACTCTAATGAGGTTGCATGCAAAACATTAACCAGAATTTCCTTAAATGATAAGTTGCATTATCTAACTTGAATACTTACATAGGTGCAATGGTTGGGAAGGGTTGTAAAAAGTTTCAATGTAATATACATTAAGAACTTTCTAAGATATGAACTCTTTTAACCAGAATTTCTAAATAACAAGAAACCGCTGAAGACGGTAAGGCCGGATTGTCGGCAATTTGACCTTGAAAATCGACAAACCAAGGTCAATGTCAAAATAACCATAGAAATCAATATAACTTGTTACTGGTTACCTTCAGGCAAAGTTTCAAGTTTGTAACCCTTTCCAGTGCTGAGATTTTGCCCCAACCTGAAACTTTAACCAAAATATTGACGGACAGGCGGACAGACAGACAGACAGACAGACAGACGGACGGACAGCGCCAATCTATAGACCGGAATTGCTAGCGCAATCCGGCCAAAAAAAGGGCTGTAACTTGCATTAAATGCAGGATATAATTATCTTACTTGATAATTTACATTGTTGTGATAGTTGGGAAGGGTTGTAGAAAGTTTCAATGCAATGCATACAGTAGTTACTGAGCTATGCAGAAATATATGTACGTGCGTACACAACCGTAACCAATGTGTGACGTGGACGCCGACGCCAGGGTAAGTCTC
This sequence comes from Serripes groenlandicus, assembly GCA_031761405.1. NCBI lineage: Eukaryota > Metazoa > Mollusca > Bivalvia > Cardiida > Cardiidae > Serripes > Serripes groenlandicus. The sequence goes on along the minus strand of JASEVX010000017.1, from coordinate 2,858,221 downwards.
TCTGAATAAGACGAGTTAAAAACGATGGATAGTTAGGATTTCCGATGGATGCTGTCTTGTTCAGCAAATATCCAGGGAGCAACTCAGGAAGACCTCTTTTAACCCTTTCCCTCATACGACAATTCTGCAGCGGACGGCTTTGAACGTATTTTGTCAAAACATAGAAAATCTCCATAATTGAATGGATAACCTATGACAAAAAGTGGAAAACATTGTGGCAAAAGAAGAAATTGCACGTTTTGTGCAATTTCTTCTTTTGTCACTATGTTTTCGAAAAATCCGTCTGCTGCAGAGGCGTCAGAAAGCGTCTATATGAGGGAAAGGGTTAACGATTTTGCAGCCGACATAATTTGAATTTGTGTTGGAAAGAGAAAACCTGTTTACTTTTGAGCAATTTCTCCTTTTTCCAGCAACTGTTTCAAATCAATGTTTATACAGAACAATGACTTTATCCCTGGTCTATTACTTAATCGCTATAGAGTCTTCTGCTTTTGAAAATGCATCGTTAAGATAGTAAGGATAATATAAAATAGAAACGACACTATTGTGGAAAGAAGAGATGCCTATATGGACATTTTCTTAATTGTTTTTTGACATCTATAGATATCCAAGGCTTAACCCTCTCCCAATATACAACATATCTGCTGCAGACGACTTAGAAATCATCTCGACAAAAAGAGGGATTTTTTTTTTAAACTGAAAGCACAATTATTTTATTAAGCTGAAAATATTGTGAAAACAAGAGAAATTGGTTATCATGAGCAATTTCTCCTTTCGTCACAACGTTTTCAAATGTCGTCTGTTGCAGATGCGTTTAAATGTATGGCAATAACAAAGATGTTCACAAAGTATATATATACATACTTAACATCATATATATCGCCTATACATAATGTTGTACCATTTAAATGGTTAAAAGTTATATATGTAACAATTTTTTTCCGTCGAGATAGGTAAATCTAATGCAAACAAACCGCTGGCGAAGATGAATTTGTCAGATAGAAACACTCCTTCGAGTATCATGTTACTGTAAATTGTCTAATTTTAGGCGATTATAAATTCTGAATTTTTGCCAGGTATAAAGAAACTTTATCTAAGATTTTTTCACCAAGATTTATCTTGTGTAAATAAAACATCTTGAACTTTGGTAATAATGTTTCCATTTATAATATGAGAAGTCAAAAACCGCAAACGTTTTTACCTTTTCCTATAAGAATCACACTTTTCCCCAAATATCTGAAGAATTTAAATAATATAGCATTATTGTACAGAATATTTGAGCTATGGAGTTGCGTGTGTGATTTAACAATTTCCCATAAACAGACACCTCTGCGGCAGACGACTTTTTTAAAACATTGTGACAAAAGGTGAATGGAAAAATAGCCAATTTCTTTTTTTTGTAACAAGGTTTTCAATTTTATTCAATAATTGTTCTTTCATTTTATAGAGAAGTTCTATACCCTGACTATATGTTATCAAAGTCGTCTTCTTCAGATTTGTTGTATGTGGTAAAGGGTTAAATATATAGATCCATGCTATACACAAACCAACCTTAATTATCTTTGACAAAGTGTAGAAAACGACGAATTTGCACATTATTACTTTAACCATTTCCCTCACAACACATCTGCAGCAGACGACTTTGATACTGTCTGTGCAAGAATATTGAAAAAGCTACAGCCGGGCTCTTTGCCTCATTACTGAACAGCTCAGAACCAGAACCATATCGAACTGCACGTGTACGCATGGTGATCTGAATCTACACTTGTCGCAAATGTCCTGCCGAGCGCCGGTGGCTCAGTCGGTAGCGACGCAGGCTGTCAATCTAGGGGTTGTGAGTTCAAATCCCGGCTCGGCCAACTTTCTTTCCGACGATTGACAAAAGTCAATGCGACATTCGTCTTCCACCAATGGGCTAAGTCTATGTGGAAAAGCAGCCAGTTGCTTGGGAAGATTGTTGTGTGGAGTACTGGTGTGAGAAAACCAGGAAATGCACGAGTAGGTGAACTGGCCGCCGTGATATAACTGAGAAATTGTTAAAAACGGCGTTAAACCCCAATCAATCAATCAATCGCAAATGTCCTATGGGCGGTTATCCCGAAGCACCTCTCAATTACCATCGGTTTAAATGCTTACATATTTCGTTGATGTGTATGTCGTAAGCTTGCGCATAGGCTTATGGAATTCAACTAGATGTCGAACAGGGACGATGATGATAAAGGGGTTCACGGAGTCGCAGACTGATCTCAATCCGATTTCGCTGATCACAAAGGCCCGGGGGTCGTTGCTCGTGTAAAGAAGCAAATTTATATTTCAATTTAAATATTTCACTGCCAACTTTCAGAAGGTCGACTCTTCCATGTTGAAAATTGGTCCACTCCATGTTTCGTCCATCAGGAAATTTAGTAAAACTTAATGTCCAAGTGGCAAACAATGCAGTTTTCAGGAGAGACAGCTCGCTTTGAGCTGTCTCACCTGAATCTGCATTGTTTGCAAAAGCCTTTAATTGCCTTTGGCAGCGAAAAAGTTAAAAGTATATAGAGCGGTCGTAGTGGAGTGCCCTAGGATAAGGCGTATTTAGTTTAAACTTTTTTTTTGTACATCGATTGCAAAACAAGCTTTCAGCTTATATTAATCTTGCTCGATGTCTGCTTCCTCAATGGAGACTTAACCAGTACTCGCGACGGTTGTGTAGAACCCGCTCATCACAGGACTCGAACCCGGGACCTTTAGTGCGAGAGACCGACGCTCTACACCGATGTCATAGCCTGGTACTGGTTAGTCAATCAGGGATCACATTGTGGCCGCGATATAACTGAAATAATATTGAAAGCGGAATAAAATAACTATAGAACTTACCGTGGCGAAGCTCATTTGGTATTTAAGTAAAAATCTTAAATCGATTATATACAAGTATTTAGTATATCTAGCATCATTACTGACTTATAATATATATTTATCAAAAGTATAGTATAAAGGGCAGTATTGGTTTGTTTGTTTGTCTGGTATTTAACACCAATTTCAACAATGTTTCAGTTGTATCAAGGTGTTTCCTGTGTAACTAACCAGTACTACTGGTTCAGTTATTCTGACACCAGCCAGTCAGTCGTAATGCTAAGCATTATGTTAAAGTGTTTAGTATGAACCGGCCGAGGATCGAACCCTAGAAGTCGCGCACCCGAGACGGACGCTCTACCACAACACCACGGGGGCAGTATTGGTGGATTGCCGTAGGACATGGCACAGAGCCTCGTATATTACACTAGAAGTCACTAAAGGAATCACTGATTGGGATTTAACGCCGTTTTCAACAATTTTCCAGTCATATCACGGCGGTCGGTTCAACTACCCCTGTCTTTCTCACACCAGTACTCCACACAACATTCTTTCCAAGCAACTGGCTGCTTTTCCACATAGTCTGTTAGCCCATTGGAGGAATGTTGGCCGAGCTGGGGGTTCGAACTCACAACCCATGGATTGACAGCTCGTGTCACTACAGACTGGGCTACCGCGGCTCGGCGAAGGGATCACCGATAAGTGCTAGGTCGCGAATATCGTCAGTCCTTTAGTCTTGACTGACACAAATGACCTTGGCCTAACAAAACTTCATGCATCAATTTAGTTCAAAAAAGAAGGAAATAAATTAAAAATTACCTTACGGACTGACAGGTTTCAAGAGTTATTGAAGCCTGTGTTATATAATTGAAATACTATTAAAAAGCGGCGTTAAATCCCAATTTAAAGAGGGGGTCAGAGATTATAATTCATATCCTAGGATTTTTTGGTTAAATGAACATGGCTTATGTTCATGTATGGATGCACGCATATTCAGGGCGAAATGCACAACGTTTGCATCCTATGCACTTAAAAATGTGGGCGATTATTTTACAAAGACGTAACAATAGACCATATTTTTTGTTTTTTTATCTGCAACTTGCTTTCAGCTAAATTTAATATTATCTAGTGGATGGCTAATACATCATTAAAATTACCACAATTATTTCAGGATAGCTGTAATATTGTTCAAACATCTATATCATTTCTCCTCAGCTGGCAATGTTCCGGAAACCCTCCGCTGATAGCGGCACAAACCTTCTTGTTTCGATTGAAGGGGTTTTAACATATGTTACATAGTTCAATTTCATGACATAATTTAACCCTTTCCAAAATACAGTCGCTTTATGACACCTCCACATCAGAAGACTTTTCTAAAACACATTGTGGTAAAAGATGAGCAATTTCTCCAATTGCCACAATTGTTTAAACTCGATTCAATAAGTACTTTTATTTTTTGATACTTAAAAAAACATGCAATAGTTTTCAAAGTCGAAAGTCGTCTGTTGATTTATTCCATGTGGGTAAGCGTAAAGAGCTTCACCCTAGGATGTTTGGATTTCAGGCATTCGCTTCTGGTGAAGTTCGAGATCCGCTACAAACTCGTACACGCGTGTGTCCTTACTAGAGTATATATTATGCAAGAATATTCAAAAAATTGTTCGTAGAGTAATTGGCGAACTGTGTTTGAATCCCTGATCATAACTCTTTTCACTGCCGAATTTCACAAAGTCGACTCTTCCATGTCGAAAATTGGACCACTCCATTTTTCGTCCAACAGGAAATTTGGTAAAATGTATTGTCTAAGTAGTGGCAATACATGTATGTTTCAGGCAAGACAGCTGTCTTCAGCTGAATCTGCATTGTTTGCAAAAGGCTTTGGCAGCGACAGAGTTGACAGGCTGATCAGGACTTACACTAATCGCACGTGTCTGAATGCCCATTTGCCTGTGTCGAGGTTGATGAAATATTAAAGTAATTATTATCAGACATTTCAGATAAAGTTACGTCGATTAACCACGTGGTATCTTATAGTAAAGTGAAAAACCATGTTGGCCGAATGTGGTACAGTTTTATGTTTTTCAATCCTTGATTTATGTATATATATACGTTTATTTATAACAGACTTGACCTACTGTGTCTTTCGCATTACCAATGCTTGAATGACATTTCAATGTTGTAAACGCTTTTATACTTAACATGTTATAACCTGCACCGGACGACTTTTGAAAACACTGTGACAAAGGATAAATTGCTCATCATGAGCATCATTTGCCTGAATGTTTTCAACTCCATTCCATGGGTATAAACTTGTTTCAATTAAGGATGCTTGCCTCTTGGGACAGGAAAATCACTTCGGTATAATCGATATAAAGTTTTAAAATCAAAGAAATAGGCTAAAAAACAAAATTTCATTTGAAATGAAGAAGAGGTATGTTTAAAAACATGACTTTTCCTAGTAGTTTTCCAAGTCGTCTGCTGCAGAAATATTGCATGTGGCAAAAAGTCAAGCAAATTATACACTTTATACAAACAAAAATTAAATGGTTACTATAGTATGTGTTTATTAACCCGAATTATAATTAACAACTGATTCACTTTCGTATCCTTTTGCATCTGTGAGCCATTATATGCTTACAAATCATCAGAGCCTTTTGTGTCCGCCTACATTTAGGGACTTCTGGCGAACAATTATACTTGTTTCCCCACTGAATTCACTGCTTTATCCCTTTATTTAGTGCCTAAAGTGGGGGTGTTATAGGAGTATACGAATGATTGAAAAATATGGGGTAATGAAGATGACACAACCACTGACAGAATGTCCAAGTGAAAAAACACTTTGCTTTCAAAGATTTCAGAATTGAACTTCAAACAAGTACCTCTAAAGAACACGTACATGGAGCTCAAATTTATACTACAGAAATAAAACTATATTCCAGAACTGTCAATCCAATTTACTGTAAGGATGTGTCGATGAGTAGCATACCCTTATAAAGGGTAATATATATACAGAGGACTCGACCGTTGTGAAATATATCACCGACAATACAGGGTCAGACTTAGATGACACTGTAACTGACAACGCAATAGCTGTCTTCAATGACACTGGAATAACGGTTATAACTGACTACACAGGAGCCGATTTAACCCTTTCCCTCATACGACAATTCTGAAGCAGACGACTTTTAACGTAATTTGTCAAAACATAGAAAATCTCCATAATTGAATCGATAACGTTTTGTGCAATTTCTTCTTTTGTCACTATGTTTTCAAAAAGCCGTCTGCTGCAGAGGCGTCAGAAAGCGTCTATATGAGGGAAAGTGTTAACTTACACTGTTTTGTTTGTGTTAAGGTTTACGCCGCTTTCAACAGCGAAAGTCATATCGCGGCGGACAGGTCATATCGCGGCGGACAGAAGGTCATGTCGCGGCGGACAGAAGGTCATATCGCGGCGGACAGGTCATATCGCGGCGGACAGAAGGTCATATCGCGGCGGACAGGTCATATCGCGGCGGACAGAAGGTCATGTCGCGGCGGATAGAAGGTCATATCGCGGCGGACAGAAGGTCATATCGCGGCGGACAGAAGGTCATGTCGCGGCGGACAGAAGGTCATATCTCGGCGGACAGAAGGTCATGTCGCGGCGGACAGAAGGTCATATCGTGGCGGACAGAAGGTCATATCTCGGCGGACAGAAGGTCATGTCGCGGCGGACAGAAGGTCATATCGCGGCGGACAGAAGGTCATGTCGCGGCGGACAGAAGGTCATATCGAGGCGGACAGAAGGTCATGTCGCGGCGGACAGAAGGTCATATCGCGGCGGACAGAAGGTCATCTCGCGGCGGACAGAAGGTCATATCGTATCGCGGCGGACAGAAGGTCATATCGCGGCGGACAGAAGGTCATATCGCGGCGGACAGGAGGTCATATCGCGGCGGACAGGAGGTCATATCGCGGCGGACAGTAGGTCATATCGCGGCGGACAGAAGGTCATATCGCGGTGGACAGAAGGTCATATCGCGGTGGACAGAAGGTCATATCGCGGTGGACAGAAGGTCATATCGCGGCGGACAGGTCATGTCGCGGCGGACAGAAGGTCATGTCGCGGCGGATAGAAGGTCATATCGCGGCGGACAGAAGGTCATGTCGCGGCGGACAGAAGGTCATGTCGCGGCGGACAGAAGGTCATATCGCGGCGGACAGAAGGTCATGTCTCGGCGGACAGAAGGTCATGTCGCGGCGGACAGAAGGTCATGTCGCGGCGGACAGAAGGTCATCTCGCGGCGGACAGAAGGTCATGTCGCGGCGGACAGAAGGTCATGTCGAGGCGGACAGAAGGTCATGTCGCGGCGGACAGAAGGTCATATCGCGGCGGACAGAAGGTCATCTCGCGGCGGACAGAAGGTCATGTCGCGGCGGACAGAAGGTCATGTCGCGGCGGACAGAAGGTCATATCGCGGCGGACAGAAGGTCATATCGCGGCGGACAGAAGGTCATATCGCGGCGGACAGAAGGTCATATCGCGGCGGACAGAAGGTCATATCGCGGCGGACAGAAGGTCATATCGCGGCGGACAGAAGGTCATATCGCGGCGGACAGAAGGTCATATCGCGGCGGACAGATGATATTGATCCCACACCTTATATTTATATCGAGATAAAAAGATATCATGTATGAATTGATTGATTGGGGTTTAACGCCGTTTTTAACAATTTCTCAGTCATATCACGGCGGCCAGTTCACCTACACATGTGTTTCCTGGTTTTCTCACACCAGTACTCCACACAACAATCTTCCCAAGCAACTGGCTGCTTTTCCACATAGACAGAGCCCATTGGTGGAAGACGAGTGACGCATGTCGCAATGACTTTTGTCAAACGTCGGAAAGAATGTTGGCCGAGCCGGGATTCGAACTTGCAACCCCTGGATTGACAGCCCGCGTCGTTACCGACTGAGCTACCGGGACTCGACGTGTTTCATGTATGAAACTAATACCACCCCATCAGCTAGGGCTCAAGAATTGCATTGACCCCAATCGATCAGACCCATTTAGCTGGCTCTTTCGGTTCAAGTAAGAGTCTGACTGTGGCTTCTATTCGTATTGACCGCCGCAAAGCCATAGGGGCAAACTATACACGTAGATTACACAGCGTGAATGCCGAATTTAATGATTTCTACACTTGGAAAAAACCGCTCCAAGATGGATTTCATAGAACACTGAGCATAAATATTTTCATATACTTTGAAAACAAAAACCTGAGGATTAAATGCAAACTTTTAACAATTGGAAGACTTTTGATAAAAAGCTGGAAAATCATTGCTTAATTTGAACAATTTCTCCTTTTTGCATGATTCTGCCATGCCTTCAAGCATTCGGGGGAAAAACTGAATAACCAAATAAAAACTTCAATTGTCTTTAATTATAATCTCTGGTATAATAATATATTTTCGTATCAAAATAAAATAAATCAGGAAGAAAAAGAGGTAATTCTCATTTTATAAAAGAAGCATTTTGAGTAGTCCAGTTTTCAACGCATTGCCATTCTGAAACTGTGTGAACACACCAAAAATATCACTAAATAATTGTATATGGACCTTTTGCAATGCAAAACTTTACCATAATCCCTCTATATAAGACTCATTCCACACATGCAGACGCTTTCTGATGCGAACGACTTTTGTAAACATTGTGGCAAAAAGAGAAATTGCTCATAACAATACTTTCGAATCTAATCAATATTTGCCATTCGTCGCAGGTAGAAAGAGCTTTTCGGCATATATTTGCCCAGATGTTTTCAAAGACGTCTACCGCAGATTTGTTGTACGTGGGCAAAGATTAAACAATGTTTTCGTATTATGTTTTGCACGACTTTAAACTACAATATTGAACAATGTGGACTAGGATTAGCCTGGACATTCATATAGTCCAATTAGCTAGCTAATAATTCATTATAACAAGAGGGCCATGATGGCCCTATATCGCTCACCTTATTTAATAGACCTTCAATAGTTTTCACTCTATACATATAAGGAAAACAAGCAACAAAATGGACGTACAGACAACGCATGACGACGACGCCGCCGGACGGTGAGTGATCACAAAAGCTCACCTTGCACTTTGTGCTTAGGTGAGCTAAAAACAGTCCGACCCGACCAGGCCTCGAAACTAAGGGACCACTTGTCCCGTAAGCAAACACATTACCACATCACTAGAAAAACAAGCAAATTCATGAAATTTATATCCCCCGCTTGCAGGAAATATTGTAGGAAAATGTTGAGGTTAGGTTTAAACATACATGTAAGTAGAGTTTTTATTGAACATGTATTACAGGGTAAATTAAACAAACTTGGCATAGGTTGTTACCAAGTTTGTGGCAGTTATTGCACGGAAACAGCAAGAAACGACTTTTTTTGTTAAATAAGGGGCCATAACTCCACCGAATAAAGTTCGCCGAAAGTGACGATCGAACTAGGCCTAGCCTTTAAGGCATTTAACCTTGTTACCAAGTTTGAAAAAAAAACCGGTTCACATTTGTGGCAGTTATTGCACGGAAACAGCAAGAAACGACATTTTTTGTTAAATAAGGGGGCAAAACTCCACTAAATAAAGTCCACCGAAAGTGACGATCGAACTTGGCCTAGCCCTTAAGGCATTTAACCTTGTAACCAATTTTGAAAAAAATACGGTTCACATTTGTGGCAGTTATTGCACGGAAACAGCAAGAAACAACATTTTTTGTTAAATAAGGGGCCATAACTCCACCGAATAAAGTCCGCCGAAAGTGACGATCGAACTTGGCCTAGCCCTTAAGGCATTTAACCTTGTTTTCAAGTTTGAAAAAAGAAAATCACATTTGTGGCAGTTATTGCACGGAAACAGCAAGAAATAACATTTTTTGTTGAATAAGGGTCCATAACTCCACCGAATAAAGTCCCCCGAAAGTGACGATCAAACTTGGCCTAGCCCTTAAGGCATTTAACCTTGTTACTAAGTTTGAAAGAAAACGGTTCACATTTGTGGCAGTTATTGCACGGAAACAGCAAGAAACAACATTTTTTGTTAAATAAGGGGCCATAACTCCACCAAATATAGTCCGCCGAAAGTGACGATCGAACTTGGCCTAGCCCTTAAGGCATTTAACCTTGTTTTCAAGTTTGAAAAAAGAAAATCACATTTGTGGCAGTTATTGCACGGAAACAGCAAGAAACAACATTTTTTGTTGAATAAGGGTCCATAACTCCACCGAATAAAGTCCCCCGAAAGTGACGATCAAACTTGGCCTAGCCCTTAAGGCATTTAACCTTGTTACTAAGTTTGAAAGAAAACGGTTCACATTTGTGGCAGTTATTGCACGGAAACAGCAAGAAACGACATTTTGTGTTAAATAAGGGGCCATAACTCCACCAAATATAGTCCGCCGAAAGTGATGATCAAACTTGGCCTAGCCCTTAAGGCATTTAACCTTGTTACCAAGTTTGAAAAAAACCGGTTTACATTTGTGGCAGTTATTGCACGGAAACAGCAAGAAACGACTTTTTTTGTTAAATAAAGGGCCATAACTCCACCAAATAAAGTCCGCCGAAAGTGACGATCAAACTTGGCCTAGCCCTTAAGGCATTTAACCTTGTTACCAAGTTTGAAAAAAAACGGTTCACATTTGTGGCAGTTATTGCACGGAAACAGCAAGAAACGACTTTTTTTGTTAAATAAAGGGCCATAACTCCACCAAATAAAGTCCCCCGAAAGTGACGATCAAACTTGGCCTAGCCTTTAAGGCATTAAACCTTGTTACTAAGTTTGAAAGAAAACGGTTCACATTTGTGGCAGTTATTGCACGGAAACAGCAAGAAACGACATTTTGTGTTAAATAAGGGGCCATAACTCCACCAAATATAGTCCGCCGAAGGTGACGATCGAACTTGGCCTAGCCCTTAAGGCATTCAACCTTGTTACCAAGTTTGAGAAAAAAATATTCACATTTGTGGCAGTTATTGCACGGAAACAGCATGAAAATACATTTCGTGTTAAATAAGGGGCCATAACTCCTCTAAATAAAGTCCGCCGAAAGTGACGATCAAACTTGGCCTAGCCCTTAAGGCATTTAACCTTGTTACCAAGTTTGAAAAAAAATGATTTACATTTGTGGCAGTTATTGCACGGAAACGAAGTGTGACAGACAGACAGACAGACGGACAGACGGACGAACTCATGGGAGTGTACTTGTGGGGTTATTTCCTTTGATGTTTACTTGTGGGGTGCACCCCACAAGTATGCAATTCATTCCGTAATTAACCCCCTTTTACGGAATGAATAACATTAATATGCAAATGAGATACCCGTTATAAAAAATAAAAAATAACTATTTATCTAACAACAAAACATTACATGAGAAATATCTGAAATAACTGCATACAATTGTAAGATGACTAAAGAATATCAGTTAACATAATGGTTAAGGTTTTAATACATTTTAATATACAGTGAAACCTGTGACCATTGAGAAGACACCAAACTGGTCTTTGTTCACAGGTGGTCTTTATTTGCGGTGTCATTTATGCAGAAAATGATAACCGGTAATTTGGAAACTAAAAGTATGGTCGCTATAGACAACTATTCTAAGGATGTCTTTAGCAAAGGTTCCACTTTATTTGGAATTAAATGTCAGCCATTTTACAAATATCCATCTGTTCCTATAAATTGATTGCACACATCTTTTCACATAACTCTTTCCCACATGCTGTCATAAGTGGACACATCTACTGCAGACAATTTGTGAAATTAGCAAAATTTCAAAACATAACTCTTTCCCACATATGACAAATCTGCACCAGACGGCTTTGAAAATGTCTACGTCTTTGAAAATTTCTACTAAAAAATATGGGGAATCTCTATAATTGTAGGTATCATTACTGAACAAAGTTGAAAACGTTGTGGCAAAAGGAGTTTTCAAGAGTCGTCTGCTGCAGATATGTCATAATGCACCTATAGGTTTGAAAGGGTTTTAATAGATTGAAAACATTTTGGCCCCAGGTAAAAGTTGCCCGCTTACAGTTGAGTCGAAATCCATCTTCATGTAGGAAATGGAGAAGCCATATCTCTTGGCAGTCAGTTTACAAAACTCAATCTGCTTCTATAAAAAACAAAATTATAGCTCAGACCTTGACAATTAAAGAGTTTTTCTTTTTAACCCTTTCCCACATACAACACATCTGCAACAGACGACTTTGAATACATCTTGGCAAAAACATAGAAAATCTCAATAAAAGTAGTATGATTATTTTATAGAGTTAAACACATTGTGGCAATTGGAGAAATTGCTCATCATGAGCAATTTCATCAATTGCCACAATTTTTCAAAAGTCGTCTGCCAAAGAGATGTTGGGGAGCGTCTGCATGTGGGACAAAAAATTCATGATGTGCACAATAATTAGGTATCATGTAATTAACTTACTACCAGAAAACCCATTAAAATATCTGAAATTCCCTGCATCAAAAATGAGGGGTAAACATGCAATTTTCATGCTTCCTATGCTATTAAGCAAACTGGAACCAAATTGAAATTTGATATGTATCTTATCATAATACAACCTTTCTACAAAAGACATTAAATCTTTCCAAAATAAAAACGAAGTCTACAGCAGACAACTTTGTTAACATCTGGGTGAATATATTGAACATTTCTATAAATGAAAGTTTAATTACAGAAAAGTGTTGAAAATATTGTGGCAAAAGAAGGAATTGCTCATGAGCAATTTCTTCCTTTGCCAAAATGTTTTTAACATTAGTCTGCTCTAGATGTTTTTGATTGCGGTTGCAAGAGGCAATGGGTTAAAATGAGACTGCATGACATTGTGATGTTAAGAAAATGAGTGCAGTTTCTAACTCCACAGGCAATAACAAACACTGCTGAAAATTAGATGCAGTTGAAATCTAGTAAACATAAATTCCAATCTAATTGATTTAAACCAAAATACTTCGCTTCAGTGTATGTTAGATCTGATGACACCAGTTCATCCTATATATTTGAATATTCACGCCCACTGGTGCTTGGTTTTTCTGTCCAACACATCACATGATACAACCAACGCTCGCTTACTATACAATTGATACACTTCAGGCCATAACCTCTTCTATCTCAATAATTTATTTATATGGGTTATCTCGTCTGTTGATACCTAACGATTTTATAGGCGACATTTTTGATTGGCTGATGCAAAGTTCAATCTCACAACGTCCTGTGATAGGCTGTCATTAGATATATACGTGCTTTAGCTACTGCTGTGAAGTTGAGGGTGGGTTTAAATGAAATAGCATATTTTTAATCCTAACCTTTTCTATTAAAATTTAATGTTGGAAAAGGACAAATTGCTCATGATTTATCATACAGATTCTTGAGCGCGTTGATATTCATACACACTTCCTGTTCCAATCTTCGATAACGGTACTTCCTGACTTTGGGGTTTCCTGTCTGGCTTTCCGTCAGGATTTGGCACACCATATCCGCCTCCCCCAGGAGTTTGTAACAAAAACACATCCTGCAAAAGGAGATAATTCATTTAAACCTTCCCACATACAACAAATCTGCTGCAGAAGACTTTGAAAACATAGTGACAAAAACCTGAAAAATCTCCATAAAATATAGCTTCATTGTTAAATGAAGTTGAAAACATTGTGGCCAAAGGAGAAATTGCTCATCATGAGCAATTTCACCTTTGGCCACAAAGTTTTTAAAAGTCGTCTGCTGCTATTGCGTCAAAATGTGTCTGCAGGTGGGAAAGGGTTAAAACTTTTCCACATACAACAAATCTGCTGCAGACGACTTTGAACGCATCATGGCTTAAAAGTATGGAAACTTTCTATCGATGAATGACCAATTATTGAGGAGTCAGAAAGCGTCTGTATGTGGGAAAGGGTTTACACTTTTCCCAGATATGATATTTCAAGTGCCATTAGCTTCATTTAAAATGCTCCAGGTAAATTTAACACATGGTTTGTGTAACCAGTGTAGATCAAGGTAGATCAAGGTCAACCTGTGTAGATCAAGGTCAACCTGTGAAAATCAAGGTCAAGCTGTGTAGATCAAGGTCAACCTGTGTAGATCAAGGTCAACCTGTGTAGATCAAGGTCAACCTTGTGTAGATCAAGGTCAACCTTGTGTAGATCAAGGTCAATCTGTGAATACCAAGGTCAATCAGTGCATCCATGCAATCATATATGAATCTAATTTTAAAGCTTTCCCACTTGCAAACACAATTTGACGCATCTGCAGCAGTCAACTTTTGAAAACATTACATAAGGAGCAATTTCCCCTTTTGTCATAATGTTTTCAACTCTATTCATCAATTATACTTTCAACAATAGAGATATTACCTATTTTTGCCTACATATTTTCAAAGTCATCTGCTGCAGATTTGCTGTATGTTTACGATGGTTTAACCACACTAAAATTGCACCTTTGGCTCAGAAAAATTGATGCACAAACCGATCTTTACCCTACATTTTTCCCTTACAGATTGTGGATTGTTTTTATGTGAGCAATGGCTAACTTGATTTCAGCCTGTTACCCTTTCTGTGATAAAAACGGCATTTATTCACCTCTGCAGTTTAAACTTTTGAAAACATAATTTAACAAGTAACCGCTGAAGACGGTAAGGCCGGATTGTCGGCAATTTGACCTTGAAAATCGACAAACCAGGGTCAAGGTCAAAGTAGCCATAGAAATCAATAGAACTTGTTACTGATTACCTTCAGGCAAAGTTTCAAGTTAGTAACCCTTTCCAGTGCTGAGATTTTGCCTCAACCTGAAACTTTAACCAAAATGTTGACGGACAGACAGACGGACAGACATCGCCAATCTATAGACCGGAATTGCTAGAGCAATCCGGCCAAAAACGAGCAATTGTTCAAAAGGAGCAATTTCTCCTTTTCACACAGCATTGTTAACTCTGTATTAGAATTATATTTCCAATTTTTCAAATCTTTCTTCTTCTTTCTTTTCTCAGTTTAATGAAGTCCATATATAAAACATCATTATAACGACGTTTGGATTGTTACCTTTCTCATGGATATATTCATACTTGCAACAATTAAACTAATTGTCAACATTATAAATATATGATTCTGTCAGAATTATTAAGCCTCTCCAAAAATGACAAATCTGAATTTGAAAATATCTTGGCAAAATCATGGAAAATCTCTTGAATGAAATTATCATTATCATTGGGAGTCAAAATGTGTCTGCATGTGGGATAGGGTTCATTTATAGCATTTTCAAAACTTTTATCTTTTAACCCTTTCCCTCATATAGACGCTTTCTGACGCCTCTGCAGCAGACGGTTTTTTGAAAACATAATGACAAAAGAAAAAATTGCTCAAAATGAGCAATTTCTCCTTTTGTCACAATGTTTTCCACTTTTAGTCATAGGTTATCCATTCAATTATAGAGATTTTCTATGCTTTGACATTTTATGTTCAAAGTCGTCTGCTGCAGAATTGTCGTATGAGGGAAAGGGTTAATCAATGGCCAAGTTTACACTCACAAGATTATAGAAGCAAGAACACATCGGCTTGGTAGCAGGCCAACATTTCAACATCTAACTAGCCCCTATTTATCCCCCCACCCACTGAGAGTTATCTCCCTTGTGGCCTTAGTAAACCGGACAGGTCTTGAAAGTGGTCCAATCCTGGGCGAACCTTTGCCAGCTATCCTTTGATCTACTTCCCATAATAATGGTAATGATGGTTTTTCTTGTTTGTTTTTCATGTAAAAAAATATTGGTAATGCTGTTAACAAGCCAGACCTTTTTCCCTGATTTATTTAGTTTCTGACGCTTCTGCAGCAGATCACTTTTAAACCCTTTCCCACATACAACTAATCTGCAGCAGACAACTTTAAAAACATCAGGTTAAAAATATAAAAAATCTCTCTTAGAGTGATATTATTGAAGTGAGTTGAAAACATCGTTGCAAAAGGAGAAATTGTTCATAATGAGCAATCTATCCTTTTGCAATTATCCTTCTAATAGGTGTGTGCTACATGATGCCTCAAACATGCATCTGCAAATGTAAAAGTGTAAATCCCACATACAGCAAATCTTCAGCAGACGATGTTTTCAAACACGTCAAAATGCGTCTATAGGTGGGAAATGGTTAAAAGTATACATGCACCTCAATGTTCTTAAAAATAAAAATGAAACTCAAAATTTCAGATACAACAATTTTTTTAGATAGCGTATCAAAGCTGTTAACTGTTAAAATATAACATGGTCAATGGTTGAACATTAACTTATAGTTTTTAGCTTTTCTACACTGAAACAATATCAAAATAAAAGATTTAATTCTTGCAGATATTTAACCGTTTCTTAAGCCGTTATTTCAGTCTGACGCATAATTTATTCTGAAGTGTTAACCTGTGATTTAGGTAAGGTGACACAAAATATAGGCATAATTTTTTCGAAAGAAAGTTGAAATCATTGTTGGAAGGAGAGTAATTGCTCATTTTAAGCAATTCATATCCTTGCAGAAAAGGCATATTTAAGCTCAGGTTTGACCTTTTCCCACAACCATCAATTCTGCAGCAGATGACTATGAAAACATCTAGACAAAAATATTGAACATAAATTGCTCTTAACCCTTTCCCTCATATAGACGCTTTCTGACGCCTCTGCAGCAGACGGCTATTTGAAAACATAGTGACAAAAGAAGAAATTGCACAAAACGTGCAATTTCTCCTTTTGACACAATGTTTTTCACTTTTAGTCATAGGTTATCCATTCAGTTATTGAGATATTCCATTTTTTGTCTAAATATGTTCAAAGTCATCTGCTGCAGAATTGTCGTATGAGGGAAAGGGTTAATGTTTTCAAAAGTCGTCTGCTGCAGTCGTCAGAAAACCTTTGTATGAGGGAAAGGGTTCAGGGGTAAAATAATACTACATGCTTAAACATAGGTTTCACTAAGTTAAGCCTTTTATGCAGAAGACAACTTTGAAAACATCTAGGCAAAAATATTGAAAATCTCTATAAACAAAAATTTGATAGTGGAAAACATTGTTGCAAAAAGGGGGAGTTGCTTTCAAAAGCAATATATATCTTCATTTGCCAGGTCAGCTGCAGCAGAGGTTAAAATGCGGCTGCATGTGGGAAAGGGTTAATCTTTTGAAACACCTTGCATATATCTGCCAAACAGTGATAAATGGCCCGAGTCTAGTCAGGCGATTAAGGGTCTCATAACATCCGGAATGCTAGCTGTATGTGGAGCTCTAGATTAAAGGGGCATTTTTCATGTTCTAAAATCCTTATTTGACATTTAAACCCTATGTTGTGTGTACTCAAAAGAATCGTCTCAGTGAGACGATTCTTTTGAGTACCCACAACATAGGATTTGGTTGTGTAAAAAGAGAAATATTGAGGGGAAAAGACCTGTTCACTCCCTCTTATCTAGTCCTCTGCTGTATAGGCTTTAGACAAATATGGCTTCACTTGTAGATTTTCAAAACCAGAAAGTAGTTGTACGAGATCATTGCATATAAACTGAGAGTGAAGGCTCTGGCGAGGCTGTGAACACAAACAGGCTCATAGGTGTCTTCACTGTTTGTGGGTGCAATTTTGTGAGGCCCTTTCTTTCATCTGACATGCTCATTGTATTATCGCAATAACCTGTTATCTATTTAACCTGTTAATCACAAGTATGCTTATTAATATTCTCTTGGGATTTGTAACACTTTTGCAAAAATATGGAAAACCTCTATAAATTGATGTTAAATTATTGAATAGAGTTGAAAGCATTGTTGCAAAAGGAGAATCGCTCCTTTTTGCATCTACAAGTGGGAAAGGGTTAACCTGTTAATCACAAGTTTGCATATTAATAATCTCTTGGGATTTGTACCAGTTTCACTGAACCCTTTAAATACCCCTTTAAATACCTTTAAACTTAATAATACTTATCAAATTCATTTATAGAGATTTTCGATATTTTTGTCCAGATTTGTTCAAAGTCGTCTGCTGCAGATATTTTTTGTTTTCCGTTACTTAAGGGTTAAAAGGACAAAATAAAGCTCCTGATTTAGTTATAATTATTTATTTTACATAGATTGCGAAACAAGCTCTGACAGCTTATATGAATCACACTTAATGTCTGCTTTCTGGAGACTTTATCATAATAATTTAAATTGAGCTGTTTGTGTGGAAACTGGATTTGAATTCGGGACCTTTGGTATGAGAGGCCGATGCTCTACCTCTGCACCTGTGACTGTCCGGATTTACATATGTCAAAGGTGTCCTTTAACCCAGTGTCCTACACACATTTAGATGCATTTTCCTACACACTTTCTGATGCATTTTCTTACACGTAATCTGATGCAGTTTCCTACACGCGTTCTGATGCATTTTCCTTCATTCATTCTGATGCATTTTCCTACATGTGTTCTGATGCATTTTCCTACATACATTCTTATGCATTTTTCTACACACATTCTGATGCATTTTCATACACGCATTCTGATGTATTTTCCTACATGCGTTCTGATGTATTTACCTACATGCATTCTGATGTATTTTCCTACATGCATTCTGATGCATTTTCCTACACATGTTCTGATGCATTTTCCTACATGTATTCTGATGCATTTTCCTACACGCATTCTGATGCATTTCCTACACACGTTCTGATGCATTTTCCTACACACGTTTTGATGCAGTTTCCTACACTCGTTCTTATGAATTTTCTTACATGCATTATCTGATGCATTTTCCTACACGCGTTCTGATGCATTTTCCTTCACTCATTCCGATGCATTTTCCTACATGCGTTCAGATGTATTTTCCTTCATGCATTCTGATGCATTTTCCTACACATATTCTGATGCATTTTCCTACATATATTCTGATGCATTTTCCTTCATTCATTCTGATGCATTTTCCCACACACATTCTGGTTCATTTGAAGCAGAGAAGTTTTGAAATCACTGTGGCAATTGTCTACTGCTCATTATGAGAAATTTCTCCTTTTGCCACAATATTTTGCATCTCTATTCAATAAATTTACTTTCATTTATACAGATTGTTAGCCTAAATGTTTTCAAAGTCATCTGCTGCAGATTTGTTGTATGTTGTAAAAGTCTAAGTTAAGTACATGTACAAAGTATGGAATTTTTAAATGTTAACACTTTACCACATATAGACGCTTTCTGACATCTCTGCAGCAGATGACTTGAAAATATTGTGACAAAATTCCTCCTTTTGCCAAAATGTTTTCAACTTTTGTTTAGTATATCAATATTTTACCCTCATTTACAGGGATTTTCTATATTTTTGTCCACATGTTTCCAAAGTCGTCTGCAGCAGATTTGCTGTATGTTGGAAAAGGTTAACCCTTTCCCTCTTACGACAAATTTGCAACAGACGACTTTGAAAATCTCTATAATTGAATGGATAACCCATGATTAAAAGTGGAAAACATTGTGGCAAAAGGAGAAATTGCAATTTCTTCTTTTGTCACTATGTTTTCAAAAAGACGTCTGCTGCAGAGGCATCAGAAAGTGTCTATATCAGGGAAAGGGTTAAAAGACTGCTGCTTTGGAATAATCTGAGGAAAAAGTTTAAAACAAGAGCACCGCGTACGGCACAGACGCTCGACTGATAGGGAGAAAAAATAAAATAAAAAAATGAGCTAAACAAAAAACCTTAACCGGACGACGACGCCAGGGTCATGACAATAGCTCTCGTTTTTTTCAAAAGTCGAGCTAATAAAAAACCTTAACCGGATGACAACACCTTCAGTGTAGATTTTCTAAGTCCAAAAGGGGGGATAATTTGGTCAATATTAAGTTCAGGGTTATGGAACTTGTTGTATCAAGTTATGTTAAGACATTGAATAAGAACAAGGAAGTTTCAAAGCTATAGGTAAATTGTGTTTCAGTTATCACCATTTTTCTCCCTTCAAATTAGATTTTCTAAATCAAAATGGGGAGATAATTTTGTCAATACTATTTACAGAGTTATGAAACTTGTTATATAAGGTCAACTTAAGACACTCAGCAAGTTTGTGAAGTTTCAAGCAAAAAAAAAGAAAAGTTTTTAAGATATGAAAAATCATGAGTAAAAAATTGTCAAAAACCTGAGCTAAACAAAAAACCTTAACCTTACGTTTTGAAGTTTTAAGTGAAACAAATAAAGATTTCCAGCTATATACTTTTATTATTTAACATATTATGATTATGTTTATGAAGTTTAGTGACTTTAACAGTAGTAGTTTGTTAGAAAACAGAAAAAAGGCTGAGCTGAACAAAAAATCTTAACCGGACGACCACGCCGCCGCCGCCGCCGCCGCCGCCGCCGCCGCCGCCAGGGTCATGACAATAGCTCTCGTTTTTTTCAAAAGTCGAGCTAAAAATGGAGAACTGGAATAATTCTAATACAAAGAAGAAAGCCTTGTGCGTAAAGGATAAATAATCTCTTCAAAGTCATCTGCTGCAGATTTGTTGTAATTGTTGTAAAAGTCTAAGTAAAGTACATGTACAAAGTATGGAAGATTTAGATGTTAACACTTTACCACATATAAACGTTTTCTGACATCTCTGCAGACGACTTGAAAATATTGTGACAAAAGAAGAAATTGCTCAAAACAAGCAATTCCTCCTTTTGCCAAAATGTTTTCAACTTTTGTTTAGTATATCAATATTTTACCCTCGTTTATAGGGATTTTCTATATTTTTGTCCACATGTTTCCAAAGTCGTCTGCAGCAGATTTGCTGTATGTTGGAAAGGGTTAACCCTTTCCCTCATACGACAATTTTGCAACAGACGACTTTGAATATATTTTGTCAAAAAGTAGAAAATCTCTATAACTGAATGGATAACCCATGACTAAAAGTGGAAAACATTGTGGCAAAAGGAGAAATTGCAATTTCTTCTTTTGTCACTATGTTTTCAAAAAGACGTCTGCTGCAGAGGCGTCAGAAAGCGTCTATATGAGGGAAAGGGTTAAGAGACTGCTGCTTTGGAATAATCTGAGGAAAAAGTTTAAACAAGAGGCCCATGAGGGCCTATGCTCTACTGGTATGGTTCTTTGGTCATTTTCAATCCAGAGCATGTATGTATGGTGAAGATCGGATAGTAAATGGAGGCTCTTTTGTGTTCACAAGCTGTATTATAGCAATTTTTACAATTTCATGGACCATAATCCAGTCTTGCATGGGCGGATCTGGCTGATTTTCAAAAGGAACCAAGCTCTTACCAATATTTAACTACTATCTAAGTTTGGTGAAGATCAGATAGTAAATGGAGCCTCTATTGTGTTCACATGCTCAATTATAGAAATTTGGACAATTTCAAGGGCAATAATCCAGTCTTGCATGGGCGGATCTGGCTGGTTTATGAAAGGAACTGAGCTCTCATGGATATCTAACTACTGTATAAGTTTGGTTGAGATACAATCAAAAAAGAAGACTGTATCGTGTTAACAAGCTCTTTTATAGCAATTTTGACCATTTCAAGGGCCATAATCCAGTCATGCATGGGCGGATCTGGCTGGTTTTCGAAAGGAACCGAGCTCTCATGGATATCTAACTACTGTATAAGTTTGGTTGAGATACATTAAACAAGAGGGCCATGATGGCCCTGGATCGCTCACCTTAATTATACAATGTACTGCAATGCAAAACACATCAAGACAATTATTCTGAATGCAACCTCCACAGTGTTAACAATACTTTCCTTCATTTGGCCTAGTGATCTATATTTTTTACCTGATATGACCCATATTCCAACATGGACTAGATATCATCAAGACAACATTCTGACTAAGTTTCAACTTGCTCAAAGTAAAAATGCGGCCTCCGGAGTTTGAACAATATTTTCCTTTATTGACCTAGTTTCTGATCCAATATGACCCATATTTGAACTTGACCTAGATATAATTCAGACAAACATTCTGACCAAATTTCAAGCTGCTGAAGCAAACAATGCGGCATCCAAAGTGTTCACAAGATTTTCCTTCAATTTGATCTAGTGACCTAGGTTTTGATCCAGCATGACCCATATTCAAACTTGGCCTACATATCATCAAGAAAAACATTCTGATAAAGTTTTATCATGCTGAAATTAATTATGCAGTATCCAGAGTGTTAACATGATTACCCTTCAATTTGGTCTAGTGACCTAGTTTTTAACCCGGCATGACCCATATCCGAACTTGCCCTAGATATCATTTATACAAACATTCTGACCAAATTTCAAATTGCTGAAGCAAAAAATGCAGCTTTTACAGAGTTAACAAGATTTTCCCTCAATTTGGCCTAGTGACCTAGTTTCTGATCCAATATGACCCATATTTGAACTTGAACTAGATATCTTTAAGACAAACATTCTGACAAAATTTCAAGCTGCTGAAGCAAAAAATGCGGCATCCAAAGTGTAAAAAAGATTTTCTTTCAATTTGGGCTAGTGACCTAGTTTTTGACCCGACATGACCCATATTCGAACTTGGCCTAGATATCATTCAGCTCTATATTCTGAACAAATTTCAAGCCGCTGAAGCAAAACATGCGGCTTCTACAGAGTTAACAAGATTTTCCCTCAATTTGGCCTGGTGACCTAGTTTCTGACCCAATATGACCCATATTTGAACTTGACCTAGATATATTTAAGACAAACATTCTGACCAAATTTCAAGCTGCTCCAGCAAAAAATGCGGCATCAAAAGTGTTAACAAGATTTTCTTTCAATTTGACCTAGTGACCTAGTTTTTGACCCGGCATAACCCATATTCGAACTTGACTTAGATATTTTTAAGACAAACATTTTGACAAAATTTCGAACTGCTGAAGCAAAAATTGCGGCCTCTGGAGTGTTAACAAGATTTTCCTTCAATTTGACCTAGTGACCTACTTTTTGACCCAACGTGACCCATGTTCGAACTTGACCTACATATCATCAAGACAAACATTCTGATAAAGTTTCAATATGCTCAAGTTGAAAATGTGGCCTCCAGAGTGTTAACAAGATTTTCCTTCAATTCGACCTAGTGACCTAGTTTATGACCTCATATCGCCCAGTTTCGAACTTGTCCAAGATTTTATGGAGATGAACGTTCTGATAAACTTTCATGAAGATTGGATGCAAAATGTAGCCCGTAGAGTGTTAACAAGCTCAAATGTTGACGATGGACGACGGACGACGGCCGGACGCCGGACAAAATGTGATCACAATAGCTCACCTTGCACTTCGTGCATAGGTGAACTAAAAAAGAAGACTGTATTGTGTTAACAAGCTCTTTTATAGCAATTTTGACCATTTCAAGGGCCATAATCCAGTCATGCATGGGCAGATCTGGCTGGTTTTCGAAAGGAACCGAGCTCTCATGAATATCTAACTACTGTATAAGTTTAGTTGAGATACAATCAAAAGTGAAGACTGTATCGTGTTAACAAGAAATTGTTTACGGACGGACGGACGCACGCACGCACACACGACGGACAAATCACCATGACATAAGCCCTTCTGGCCTTTGGCCAGTAGAGCTAAAATCTGGAGAACTGGAATAATTCTAATACAAAGAAGAAAGCATTGTGGGTAAAGGATAAATAATCTCTTGTTTTGGGGCAATTTTATCATATTCCCAACATGTTTCAAAAAGTAGTCTGCTGCAAAGGCGTCAAATGTTGTTTACATTAAACAAATAAAAACAACAACATTTTCTTCTCAAATTTTATAAAAGAAAAATAATTTTATCTGCTAAACAGTTTTAAAAGTAAGACATTTAATTAACTTAACCCTTTCCCTCATATAGACGCTTTCTGATGCCTCTGCAGCAGACGGCATTTTGAAAACATAGTGACAAAAGAAGAAATTGCTCAGAACGAGCAATTTCTCCTTTTGCCACAATGTTTTCCACTTTTAGTCGTAGGCTATCCATTCAATTATAGAGATTTTCTATTTATTGACAAAATATGTTCAAAGTCGTCTGCTGCAGATTTGTTGCATGAGGGAAAGGGTTAATAGCTTAAGTCACTCTTATAACCTAAATGGCTGGATCTTAATTCCAAAAAAACGTTCTGTCACATTAAATATGAAAGAGATATACAATTTCATAATAATAAAAAAGAAACTCTTCAGAGAAAAACAAGTAGATCTATACACGCCTATTTGGCAGTAAAAACCTGACCAGATTAAAGTGCAATAAAACCAAGCAGTTTCTCTAATCTGTTTATGATTTCAGTTTATGTGTTGTAATTCGCCATTCCATAAAACTTGGCAAGCCAGCATCTCCATGTCAAATAACTCCTTTAATCTTTTTTGCCTGTGAATAAATCTAATATGCTATCAAATTATCCTCTATGGCAGTGAATGATTTTTTCACATTGCTCAAGTAAATGGTGCGAAAGTTGTTTCAAGTACGGAATTCAAATTTGCAACATGATGTCATGATTAAACCTTTCCTACAAAAAAAAAGATAATTGTAACAGACAATCAATTTAGAAAACATCTGCAAGGCAAAGACATGGAAGACCTCCATCAAATTTTATCCAAACAGATGCTTTATATTTTCTACAGCAGAATGAAATGGATAGAGAGGAGTAAATTAATTGATTGACTGATTGCTTGGTGCTTAACGCTGTTTTCAACAATTTTTCTGTTATATTGCTGTGTTTCCATGGTAATTTACCAGTACTACTGGTCCATGTATCCTGACACCAGTCAGTCAGTTGTAAGGATAATTATAAACCCAAAGCTCTGAGCACCTGAGGAAGGGTAGCCATTACAACAATTTTGAAGTCTTTGGTTACTGATAATAATAACCAGGCCGGGGATCAAACCAGCTATTTTAAACTGTCAGTAATAAGAAATACTTATGAATTGTCTGTTTTTCTTGCTGAAAATAATGCTTTTGATAATGTTATCACAATCAAATTTTATTTGAGCAGCTCTAAGCAAACACCAACCTTAAGGCCTTTGAAAACAGTACAGATCCAGATCAGCCTGGACATCTGCAATATAATCTGGTTCTGCACTATTCATTTATATTTTACAAGTCAAAGACGGTTTCAGGAAACATCTGAAAAGCAATTTCTTTTTGGATCACAGGAAGTATAACCCTGGTCCCCTCATTTATATGAGTCAATGGGTAATAATTGGTTCATGAACATTTCAGTTTACTTCAATTTGATTTTCATCTTACTATAAGAAAGATTGTGCTTTTGAAAAATTATCATATAACCCTTTTAACTCTTTTCCTCATACAACAAGTCTGCAGCAGACGACTTTGAATGTATTTTGTCCAAACGTAGAAAATCTCCATAATTGAATGGATAACCTATGACAAAAAGTGGAAAACATTGTGGCAAAAGGTGAAATTGCACGTTTTGTGCAATTTCTTCTTTTGACACTATGTTTTCAAAAAGCCGTCTGCTGCAGAGGCGTCAGAAAGCGTCTATATGAGGGAAATGGTTAAGCAGTTTAAAGTTATGTTCCTTCTATTAGTCCATTCTCATAATCATAATTTTCAAGTGTTGTTTTTCGAGTTCCACCAACATTACTGAGAATTTGACCTTATAATGTTGATCTACTTTTCTAAAACTTTGACAACAACCACAACTTCATACCTGTCAAAGGAATGCACATGTCCATGCAGACTGTGACATTCAGACACATTCAGACACATTCTGACACCTGAGGAAGCATACTTCTGAATTAATTCTGGCAAAAGGAGAAATTGTTATAATGAGCAATTTCTCCTTTTGCTACAACATTTTCACCACTGTTCAATAATGATCCTTTCACTTATAGAGATTTTCAGATTTTTGCCTACACGCTTACAAAGTTGTAAATAAATGCAGTGCATGTATCTGCAGCAGGTCAAATGATATGGCCAATTTGACAAAGCAAGTAAAAAGTCAAAAGTCCATGTCACATAATAATAACCTTTGGTATAACTAGAAACTAGATTTGTCAAAAGGAATGAATGAATGAATGTATATTGTTTTATGGCGCATCGACAGCTAAGGTCATTTAGCGCGCAATTAAATTTAATTATTCATGATCCCTGGGTAAACAAACCAGTACTAGGCTAGAAAATGTGCCTTGCCCAAGTGCACTCCACCATGACCGTAGTGCCGCGACTGGGGATCGAAACCCGGGACACCCGGTTTCGAAATTTGTCAAAAGGAAAATGCATGCCTAATATGCAAGCCGGGCAGTGAGTCTATCTTGGACGGGTCAAAAGTTATGTCCAGTATTAGAGTCTTTGACAGCCTGACAAAATGTGCCTGGGCATTTACTATTATGTCCCCTAAACTTTGTTTCTAGGAACATAAAATATATCATATCAGAGACATGTTATACCAGCTGTGTTTATACTCGTTAACTCTTTCCCACCAACCTATATGCATTTCGATGCATCTGCAGCAAAGGACTATTGAAAACATTGTAGAAAAAGAAGAAAGTTTTCAACTCTTTTCAATGATAATAAAGAGTTTTATTCATATAAAGTGTTATAATACTTTTATTCATTTAGACATTTTTTATTGTTAGGCATAGATGTTTTCAAAGTTATCTGCAGTTGATTTGCTGTATGAGGGAAAGCGTTAATCCAACACAACTCTAAGCATTTAAGCAATCATAAAAAGGGACAAAGAGAAAAAAAGCTTAACTATAACATATATACTAATTACGCCCCTGGAGTATCTCAGTATATAAAACCAGTGATAATTAATGCATCTTATCTCAGAATCTCTGCGAAATAAATCCGTTTTGACTGACAGGCAAACTGAGTAATCCTTTTCCCATGATAATAAAGAAAGCCTTTGATATATTGAAGTAATTTCCTTTTTTTTGCATTATATACATAGTCAATAAACTTTGGTTACCCATTTATTCTTTTTTTTGTTTTATGTATTTAGGTTAATGCCGCTTTAAACAATTTTTCAGTTATATTGCAACGTTTCCCGGGTAATTTAACCCTTTCCCTCATATAGACGCTTTCTGACGCCTCTGCAGCAGACGGCTTTTTGAAAACATAGTGACAAAAGAAGAAATTGCACAGAACGTGCAATTTCTCCTTTTGCCACAATGTTTTCCACTTTTTGTCATAGGTTATCCATTCAATTATTGAGATATTCCATTTTTTGTCAAAATATGTTCAAAGTCGTCTGCTGCAGAATTGTCGTATGAGGGAAAGAGGGTTAAGTTACAAGTTCTACTGGTCCATTTATTGTGACATCAGCAAATCCATTATAATGCTTGCCCCGCAATCCTTAGTGCTAAACCCTTTCCCACATACAATAAATCTGCAGCAGACGACTTTGAAAACATACCCAAAAAAATTTGGAAACTACCTTTTAAATGAAAGTTCAATAATTGAATAGAGTTGAAAACATCGTGACTAAAGTAGTAATTACATTTTGAGCATTTTCTTCTTTCGTCGCCATGTTTTCAAAAAGCCATCTACTGCAGAGGCATCAGAAAGCGTCTATATGAGGGAAAGGGTTTATTAAAGGAGAGAGAGCCATTGCTTCCATCTCAAAATCACTGGTACATGACCTGGCCTGTTCATTTATTCTAAGCACTTGTTGAGAGTCTGGTACTTTGTCATATAAAGAAACCTAATCTGTAGCACCGACGACTTTGAAAATGTCTCAACAATATGGAAAATCTCTATAATTGTAGGTGTAAAAACAGAAAAAAGTTGAAAACATTGTGTCAAATGGAGAAATTGCTTGTTTTTAGCAATTTCTCCATTTGACACGATGTTTTCAGAAGTCGTCTGCTGCTGATGCGTCGAAAAGGGTCTATAGATGGGAAAGGGTAACACCTTTTCCCAGTCTGCATCTGCAACAGATGACTTTTGAAAACATTGTAGCAAAAGAAGTTATTGCTCATGAGGATCATTTACTCAATTTGCCACAATGTTTTCAACTATATGTAGTAATTATACTTTCATTTCTAGAGATTTTCAATAGTTTTACCTAGATGATTTCAAAGTCGTCTGCTGCAGATTTGTTGTATGCGGGAAAATAAACAAGAGGGCCAAGATGGCCCTAAATCGATCACCTAATTGATAGTAAATTAGTAGCAGATATATTTAACTGCAAATATCTAGAAAATTTTATCAGGGAGTGCAAATGAAACTGAAAGTAGTGGACACTTCTCAAGAAACAGCTTATCAGTAAAGGCCATTTATATCTTGAAATCTAACAAGAACTTTAATAAGAATGAAATTATAAAGTTTTTGTCATTTTGCTCCTTTCCTGATGCCGCCTTGCTACCCTGTTTTTCAACGAAATCAATATGGCTTCAACAGTTTATTTAGAGGGTCACTTAAGAAACATTTCTACCAAATTATCTTGCAATCGCACAAGTAGATTATGGAGGAAAAGGATTTTAAAATTTGGGTATTGTTCTCACTTTCTGATGCCGCAGCAACCAAAGTTCTCAATGGAATTTAAATCTTTGAACAATTTTGAAAGAGGACCACCAAAGGAACATTCTTGTGATGTTTAGTGGAAATTGGTCTATTGGAATGGTAGGAGTTGGTTGTCATTTGTAGCTAAAAGTTCAATTTACCCTTTTTGTGATGACGCCTGGTTGATATTATTGTGTAACCAATCAAAACGGCTTAAACAAATTAAATAGAGGATCATTACAGTAAGATTCGTATTATATTTTCTTAAAATCAGACAAATACTTTCATAAAAATGGAATTTTCAAATTTTGTCATTTTGCCCCTTTTCTGATGCCGCCTGACTGTCATGTTTTTCGACCAATCAGTATGGCTTGAACAATTTTTATAGAGGGTCACCCAAGGAACATTTCTACCAAATTATATTTGAATCTGACAGGCAGATTCGGAGGAGAAGATTTTTAAAGTTTGGACATTTTGTCCCCTTTCTGATGCCGCAGCAACCAAAGTTCTCATTGGAATTTTAATCTTTGAACAATTTTGAAAGAGGACCACCAAAGGAACATTCCTGTGATGTTTTGTGGTAGTTGGTCTATTGGAATGGTAGGAGATGGTTGTCTTTTGTAGCTAAAAGTTCAATTTACCCCTTTTGTGATGACGCCTGGTTGCTATGATTGTGTAACCAATCAAAACGGCTTAAACAAATTAAATAGAGGATCATTACAGTAAGATTCGTATTATATTTTCTTAAAATCAGACAAGCATTTGCATAAAAATGGAATTTTCAAATTTTATCATTTTGCCCCTTTTTTAATGCCGCCTGACTGCCATGTTTTTCGACCAATCAGTATGGCTTGAACAATTTTTATAGAGGGTCACCCAATGAACATTTCTACCAAATTATATTTGAATCTGACAGGCAGATTCGGAGGAGAAGATTTTTAAAGTTTGGACCTTTTGCCCCCTTTCTGATGCCGCAGCAACCAAAGTTCTCAATGGAATTTAAATCTTTGAACAACTTTGAAAGAGGCCAACCAGAGGAACAGTCCTGTGATGTTTCCCGGAAATTGTCCTTGGAGTTTGGGAGGAGATGATGTTTAAAGCTAAAAGTTAACGCCGGACGGACGACGGACAAAAAGTGATCAGAATAGCTCACCTTGAGCTTTCGGCTCAGGTGATCTAAAAAAAGGCTAATAGCCATTTACAGAATATCATGAGTTTCTCACTTCAAGAAGAAATTAATTAAATCCATTATTATAAGTTTAACCCTTTCCCACATGCATTTTCACACATCTGCAGCATGGACAACTCTTAAAATTGTTGTGGTAAAAGAAGAAAATTGTTCATTATAACCATTGTCTCCTTTTGTCACAAAGTTTTCAACTTTAATCAATAAGTAAACTTTCATTTACATGTAAAGACATTTATGCTACTTTTGCCCCAATATCTTTTCAAAGTCACTTGCTGCAGAAAGTTGTCACATGCGGAAAAGGGTTAAAATTCTCAGGACAGTTAAGTTTAAACAAATTTAAAACAAACCCTTTTCTTTAACAGTTCAGGTCATACTAAGTCAAATTAAGCTATTATTATCATTTTAACCTTTTCTCTCATATAGATGCATTTCGAGGCAACGGAAGCAGACAACTTTTGAAAACATTAAGGCTAAAGGAGAATTTTCCACACTATTTTCAACATTATTCATAATTATATCTTCATTTAACCCTCACCCACGTATAACAAATCTGCATCAGACGACTTTCAAAACATTTAGGCAACAACAACGACAATCTCTCTGAATAAAAGTTTATTCAATGAATAGAGTTGAAAACATTGTAACAAAAAGAGAAATTGCTCATTATGAGCAATATCTCCTTTTGCCATAATGTTTTCAATAGCCATTTACTGCAGAAAGCATCTATATGTGTTAAAGAGATAAGTCATCTGCTGCAGATTTATTGTATCATACTATGAGGGATTTGTTTTGTTTGTTTGTTTGGAGTTTAACGCCGCTTTCAACAGCTTTGGTCATATCACGGCGGTCAGTGCACCTACCCATGTTTTCCTGGCTTTCCCACACCAGTACTTACACAACATTCTTTCGAAGCCACTGACTACTTTCTCACATAGATCAGAGGTGAGAGGCGATGGAAAACATCGCCCGAAAGAATGTCGCCGCAACCGGGTATCGAACCCGTGACCTCCAGATCACGAGTCAGATACGCTACCAATTGAGCTACCCGGCCGGGTATACTATGAGGGAAGGGTACAAGACAAAATTGTAGTAATGACTTCCCTACATAATGATGCTCAAGATTGCAGTGATAGCATTACCAGTAATGCATCTACCAGAACACACTTGCTGGTAATACATGTACTGGTATTTTACACAAGAATTAAACAACATGATTTAACTGACATTAATGCTGAAAGGGGAGAAAGCACTAGTAACCCTTTCCCACTTGCGGCGACACATTTTATGTTGTATGTGAGAAAGGGCTAAAACAAACCAATAAGCCCCAAAATTAATGTTAGGGTTTGTTTGTTTGTGTGGTGGTGTGTCCCAGTGGAAGGCAGCTATGTTATTGCATTAATGTTTTAATTCCATTTTTTTGTACGACGGACTGTTAAGATTCTGTATTAACATTATAAGCTGTTTCTTTATAAAACATACAGACATAAAAACTGCATGTTTGATAAAAGAAACATTCTATCTTTTGTGTTTGTTTGTTGTTGTTTTTGTTGTTGTTTTTTGTTTGTTTGTAATTTCTTTACACATAGACTTCTGCAAAACATAAACAAGAGAGCTTTAAGCTCAAACCTTTAATCCCACATACAGATGCTTTCTGACGCCTCAGTTGCTGAAACTTTTGAAAACATTTTGGCAAAACGGGAAATTGCTCCTTTTGACAAAAGGAGAGAAAGGGCTTGTCGTAGTGCTATCTCTTAAAATCCCTTTTTGTATGCCATAGCCCCATTGTAAGGTGGGGAAACTTGACACTGACATTTCGAAGGATATGAATGTTTTCTGTCAATGTGCACCAGTTAAACAAGCTTCCACAATTGAAACAATTTATAGTTGTAGATTAAAGTTCTCAGGGATTTTTTTATCTGCTTGAATAACATAAAACTGTGTTTTTCACTCTTCTTACTGGACCGTTTATAGAATAGAGTTTTGTATGCAATACTCTGGAATTAACACTTTCATGCATTTAACCCTTTCCCCCATATAGACGCTTTCTGACGCCTCTGCAGCAGACAGCTTTTTG
The DNA here is from genome assembly GCA_031761405.1 of Serripes groenlandicus. Lineage (NCBI taxonomy): Eukaryota > Metazoa > Mollusca > Bivalvia > Cardiida > Cardiidae > Serripes > Serripes groenlandicus. Next base: position 2,826,724 of record JASEVX010000017.1, on the reverse strand, counting down.
AAAACATAGTGACAAAAGAAGAAATTACACAAAACGTGCAACTTCTCCTTTTGCCACAATGTTTTCCACTTTTTTTCATAGGTTATCCATTCAATTATAGAGATTTTCTATGTTTTGACAAAATACGTTCAAAGTCGTCTGCTGCAGAATTGTCGTATGAGGGAAAGGGTTAACTCTGTCTCATCTGCAGCAGGAATTTGAAAACATTGTGGCAAAAGGAAAAATTGCTCATTAAATGAGCAATTTCTTCTATTGCCACAATATTTTCAACTCTATTCAATGAATATACCTTCATTTTTATAGAATCTTTATTGTTCTGCCATGATGTTTACAAAGTCGTCTGCTGCAGATTTGTTGTATTTGGGAATGGGTTACATGTAATCCTGCAGAAGTTGTGTGTGGCATCATGAGAACTGAAGTAATTTCAATTAATTTTTTGTCTGCATATCCCAAGTCACATTATAATGAAATCTGGTCTGCAGATATACGATAATGTACCGATAAGAACAACTGGCAAAAGCCCACTGGTGGCCATTTTTTTAGTTAATGGACCAAATAATTTGAACAATTTTGGGAAAGAGTCACCAAGGAACATTATGTGAAAAATTATTTTCAAATCCAGCTAGATCGAATTCTCTGTATAAATTGTTCTAAATATCTGTATAAGGAAATTGATCCAAAATTCTATACATGAGCACTAGATTCACTCATACAAAGTTGTTATGAAATATATGTTGTTTTGCTAGATCAGATCAGACTGTGTATGTCCTATAAACAAACAAACTAAAACCAAATAAAAATAAAATTGTAAAACAACTTGGCAAGGAGATAAAATATCTATAAATTGAATGTATATTTATTTATCCGACATTGTGGCAAAAGGATAACTTTCTCATAATGAGCAATTGTTCCTTTGGTGACAATCTTTTCCTAAGTCGTCTGCTGTAAAGGCGTCAGAAACCGTGACCCATTACATAATTTGTTCCAGTCATATTGACTGGTTGAAAAAGGTAGTTTGCCAGGTGGCATAAAAAAAGAGCTGAAATAAACAAATTTTCTCCTATCTTATCAGTTATACACATACATTTTCTTCTTAACCTCAATGCAGGTGATCGATTAAGGACCATTTTGACCCTCGATCATGTTTATAACATCGATCATTAGAAATGTATTCCTTGATTTTCTGAAAGCCTGTATTTTATAATTCGTAATAATAGCTAGACGCCAGCAATACGAATTTTGAACATTTTGTGATCAAGCAAAAAACATGACATTTAAGTTATCATGTCAATTACTCTAAAAATCATTTTTTATGGCCAAAGTATGGTCTTTAATTTTTGTTTACAATCATTTTACGGATTTTTCGTAAATAAGTAGCACCTATAGATATATTATAATTATGTAATTTGAGCAAACATGTCAGAGGGTCACCAAAGGAACATTAATTTTGTGCCAAACTATGTTTGAACAAGGAGTAATTATAGTTTTCATTGCCAGAGTTCTGAATGAAATTCAACTATATGAACAGCTTTTAAAGTGGACCTTTCAAATTATTTTGAAATCAGACCTGTAGTTTAAGAAAAGAAAACAGACAGACAGTGAGTGCCAAATTAGCACAAGACTGTGATCTAAAAATTGAGAAATTTTATTTTATGTTTTCAAAAATGGTCTGCTGTAAAGATGTCAAAAGTTGTCACTAAATATCAACAAATCATAAATTTTATGTTTAACCCTTTCCCTCATATAGACGCTCACAAAACGTGCAATTTCTTCTTTTGCCACAATGTTTTCCACTTTTTGTCATAGACTTATTGGTTATCCATTCAATTATAGAGATTTTGTACTTTTTCATAAAATATGTTCAAAGTCGTCTGCTGCAGAATTGTTGTATGAGGGAAAGGGTTAAGACATTATTGCTAAAAGGAAACTTCCTGAATATGTCTATTTTATGGAGAGCTTATAATGTATGTATGTTAACCCTTTCCCACTTGTAGCTGCATCAGCAGGAGACGACTTTGAAAATATCTAGGCAAATGCATGTATATAGAACATCTCTATAAATGAATGAATCCATCATTACTGATTTCAGTTAAAAAACACTGTGGCAAAATGAAAAATTTGCTCCTCATGAGCTATTTCTTCTTTTATCATACTTTTTTCCATAATATTTCTGTAGTAGATGCGTCAAAATGGGTCTATATGTGGGAAAGGGTTTAGTGACTGACCTTAGATAAAACATGGAAATATATAAAGGGAAAAATGATCTTTATACAAGGAATCAATACTTGAGTAAATATTTTGAAACAAGCAGTGGTCCTTTGACTAAATTGCAATAAGCTAGTTAATTGGAACAATTGAAACATTTATAGGGCTTGTAGAATTTTAATTTGATTTAACGAAGTTAACCCTTTCCCACATATAGATGCCATCTGACACCTCGATCTGCAGCAAACGACTTTTGAAAAGACTGACAACAGTGTTTCAACTTTATTCAATTATTATACATGTACCATTATTTATAGAAATTTTCTGTGTTTTTGCCAGGATGTTTTCAAAGTCGTCTGCTGCAGATTTGCTGTATCTGGGAAAGGGTTAAAAAAACAAATAATTTTGGGTTGAAATCTGTAATGAATACCTTAGTAATGTAACCAGTCAACTATATATGCCAAGTTATTTACACTTTTCCTGGAATTTGTGACACAATGATATGGCCATGATGGCTCACCTGAATTATGCAATGTGATTTGTCATGCTGACCACGATATCTCATTTTACAGTCAGATATGTAATACTAGAGGCCCTTGAGGACCAGTATAGCTCCACTGACACAAGGTGAAATGACCCACACCCTAAGTTGTCTTTCTTTTGTCAAATTAGTATAACTTAAAATTAGGAGGTCACCAAAGAAAGGTTTATGTATATATAACAGTTAGTATTTCAAAATCAAACATTTATTTTCTTAAGAAATAATTATCTAAATCTTACACTCTGGGCATAAAGGGTAAAGTATAGCCACAGCCTCTGGTAGCCATGTCTTTTGACCAATCAACAAGGCTTGAAGGAATTACACCTTTTGCCACCATGTTTTCAAAAAACATCTGCTATTAACCCTTTCCCTCATATAGTCGCTTTCTGACGCCTCTACAGCAGACAGCCTTTTTAAAACATAGTGACAAAAGAAGAAATTGCTCAAAATGAGCAAAATTTCTCCTTTTGCCACAATGTTTTACACTTTTAGTCATAGGTTATAATAAATCCATTCAATTACAGAGATTTTCTATTTTTTGACAAAATATGTTCAAAGTCGTCTGCTGCAGAATTGTCGTATGAGGGCAAGGGTTAATTAGTCTACATGCGTCTGCAGGTGGAAGAGGGTAAGACGATGTTTCAAATATTACCATAACTCATGTATATATTTGAAATTGAAATATCATTTAAATCACAACGAACACTTAAGAAGCAGACACAGGCCCTTCATCAGGGATCAAATTATTTCAGTAACACATCCTGACGTTTAGCGTTCGTTTATAACGGTAAAATCTGCAGGAAACCAATCAGCAGACCAACTTCAAAGGAGTGTGCAAATGATCAGCGAAATGAGTGATGGCGGGTAAACCAGGTCCATAGTGGGTGTTTAACCTCATCCCACATACAACAAATCTGCAGCAGACAACTTTGAAAACATCTCGTTGAAAATGTGAAAAATATCTATAAGCGAAAGTATGATAATTTGAATGAAGCTGAAAACATAGTGGCAAAAGGTGAAATTGCTCATTCTTTTGAGCAATTTCTCCTGTTGTCACAATGTTTTCAAAAGTTTCTGCTGCAGATGCATCTGAAAGTGTCTACAAGTGGGAAAGGGTTAAAATAGCTCACCCATTTGATATTTTAACCCTTTCCAATGTTCAAGACGCTTTCTGAGGCATCTGCAGTGGACCATATTTGCCACAATGTTTTTCAACTGTATTCAATTATTACACTTTCATTTACAGAGATTATTCACATGTGTCACGTGCAGACCCCCTATATTTCTATAGGGGGTGAGTAAAGTAAAAAAAGTCAGTTCAACGGTTGGTTTTCGTAAAGTGGCTCTGAAATGTTACTAGTTATCCAGAAAGAAACGAAATGAATTGAAATAAATGTGTTCATGTTGAACCGGTGTATTTTTTTAAATAAAATATCTATTCCAATTCTTTGATCAATATTGATATATCTTTTACTCATGACGTCATATTATGCTACCAACAAATATCAACAAGTTACAGTATAGTTCAGTTTAAAGTGGTCGACGAAATAAATACATTATTGGGTTTGTTACTGACCCACTACGGAAATATAGGGGGTCTGTTGGATGAATAGGGGGACTCGGCTATCGCCTCGCCCCCTATGAATCCTTAGTAACAGACCCCCTATATTTCCGTAGTGGGTCAGTAACAAACCCAATAACTTATAATAGAAATTGAATGGATTTAATCCAATTTTTCAGTTTCTAGGAATCATTTTTCAAATTCCAAATTTTCAAATGCTACTTTTTGTTTCTTGATTTTCGATCAATTAAAGCAGACCAATGTAAAAATGGCTTGATTACTGATTGATTGATTGATTCAAGCTTTTTCCAAAAGCAGGTAAAAGAAATAGTTTGATAAGAAATATAATCTAAGTTGGTAGTAAAATTTGGGGAAAAACAAGTAATGTGAGCAACATGCAACACAGTTCTAACTAAATCTTGCTTTGCTTTTATTTAAGCCATCAAGTTGTCATCTTTGAAAACATTTGAGGAAGGATATTTTAAAACACATCTGGAAATTACTAAATTCAATTTTGAATGAATGGTAACAACAATGGCAGGGAGAAATTGCTTATAATGAAGATTCCAATACATGTTGTGAATATTGTTTTCAGTAAATAAGTTTAGCCTCGAATCAGCTGCACTAGTTTACTAATTATATAAGCTTTGCTGGAAATTTTTAAATTCAATTTTGAATCAATGGTAAAAAGAATGGCAAAGTGAGAAATTGCTCATAATGAAGACGCAATATATGTACCCGTATGAGCCATCCCGCGAGAAAACCAACATAATGATTTCTGCGTATTGTATAAATGCAGATCAGCCTTCACAGTCCACGGAGACTGATCCGGGCCAACACATGACGTCTCAGAGGGATAGAGGTATAGAGTAATGATTCCTGAAACATAAAATCCACAGGAGGCGAAAAGTGTCTGTCTGGGTTAGCCTGCGTGACATGCTTAGGTTGATCCCGATCGATTCTTTACGCAGAGTCTACAATGTTGGTTTTCTTGCGGAACGACTCATATTGTATTCGGTAAAGAAGTTTAGCCTCAAATCAGCTGCACTTATATATAGGCATTGCTGGATCTTTTTAAATCCAATTTTGAATCAATGGTAAAAATATTGTGGCAAAAGGAGAAATTTCTCATAATGAAGACTCAATATATTGTATTCAGTAAATAAGTTTAGCCTAAAATCAGCTGCACTTATATAGGCATTGCAGGTGGCTTAAACAGCCCAAATTGTTTAATCTGTCTATCTCTGCTACAAGATTTATGTTGAAAGATGTAAACCTGCAGTGGAGAAAAAAGGGGGAATACAGGAATAGAAGCGCTTTTGTGCGCCAGCTGCAAAACTTGAACGCAAACATTATTCTACTTGATTACCAATTATGCTTGAAGGGTACCAGATCCACCAGAAACCATGCAGAAACTGGGAACCAAAAGTCATGGGGAAAAAACAGCCTTAACCCTTTCCCACATACAACAAATCTGCAGCAGACGACTTTGAAATCATATGGGCAAAATTATGGAAAATCTCAATAAATGAAAGTTTAAATATTGAAGAATTGAAAATATTGGGGCAAAAGGAGAAATTGTTCTTTTTGAAAATGTTTTCAAAAAGTCGTTTGCTGCAGAGGTATCAAAAAGCGTCTATATGTGGGAAAGGAGTGTGCAAATGATCAGCGAAATGTCTCAGCCAGATTAACCCTTTCCCTCATATAGACTCTTTCTGACGCCTCTGCAGCAGACGGCTTTTTGAAATTTTACATAGTGACATAGTGACAAAAGAAGAAATTGCTCAAATCGAGCAATTTCTCCTTTTGACACAATGTTTTCCACTTTTAGTCATAGGTCATCCATTCAATTATAGAGATTTTCAATTTTTTCACAAAATATATTCAAAGTCGTCTTCTGCAGAATTGTCGTATGAGGGAAAGGGTTAAAATAGATAATTAAACATCTGAAGAAAAATTATAATCTCTGGAAAATTTAAAGAATGATAATAACAAGTAACTGGAGGATTGCAAGCAATACCATAGTCCCCTACCGGTTTGCACTTTTGAGTCTGTTTCTGTTGTCATAGCAACCCAATGTTTAGGTATATCAAGACAATAAAGTATGAAAATAAAGGGAAATAACTCAAAAATTAGGGAAGCAAGAGTTATGGTTCATGTGCACTGCACTCCCCCTTGATACGATGTATTCATGTGTGAAATTTCATAGCCATAGCTAGTATAGTTATGGAGATATGCTCCGGACAAAAATCAAGTATGAAAATAAAGAAAGGGAAATAACTCAAAAATTAGGCAAGCAAGAGTTATGGTTCATGTCCACTGCACTCCCCCTTGATACGATGTATTCATGTGTAAAAATTTCATAGCCATAGCTAGTATAGTTATGGAGATATGCTCCGGACAAAAATCAAGTATGAAAATAAAGAAAGGGAAATAACTCAAAAATTAGGCAAGCAAGAGTTATGGTTCATGTCCACTGCACTCCCCCTTGATGAGATGCATCCATGTGTGAAATTTCATAACCATAGCTAGTACAGTTTTGGAGATATGCTCCGGACAAAAATCAAGTATGAAAATAAAGAAAGGGAAATAACTCAAAAATTAGGCAAGCAAGAGTTATGGTTCATGTCCACTGCACTCCCCCTTGATACGATGTATTCATGTGTGAAATTTCATAGCCATAGCTAGTATAGTTATGGAGATATGCTCCGGACAAAAATCAAGTATGAAAATAAAGAAAGGGAAATAACTCAAAAATTAGGCAAGCAAGAGTTATGGTTCATGTCCACTGCACTCCCCCTTGATGAGATGCATTCATGTGTGAAATTTCATAACCATAGCTAGTACAGTTTTGGAGATATGCTCCGGACAAAAATCAAGTATGAAAATAAAGAAAGGGAAATAACTCAAAAATTAGGGAAGCAAGAGTTATGGTTCATATGCACTGCACTCCGCATTGATGAGATGTATCCACATATGGAATTTCATAGCCATAGCTAGTACAGTTTTGGAGATATGCTCCGGACAAAAATCAAGTATGAAAATAAAGAAAGGGAAATAACTCAAAAATTAGGCAAGCAAGAGTTATGGTTCATGTCCACTGCACTCCCCCTTGATGAGATGCATTCATGTGTGAAATTTCATAACCATAGCTAGTACAGTTTTGGAGATATGCTCCGGACAAAAATCAAGTATGAAAATAAAGAAAGGGAAATAACTCAAAAATTAGGGAAGCAAGAGTTATGGTTCATATGCACTGCACTCCGCATTGATGAGATGTATCCACATATGGAATTTCATAGCCATAGCTAGTACAGTTTTGGAGATATGCTCCGGACAAAAATTTGCCGGACTGACTGACTGACTGACTGACTGACAGATGGACTGACGGAGTGCAAACCTAATAGTCCCCTTCGGCACGCCGGTAGGGGACTAATAAAGAGTTGAAAACATTGATGGAAAATGAGAAAATACATGTTTGAGCGATTGTTCAGATTTCTTCATTAATTTCAAAATACATATTTTGCAGAAAGATTAAAAGTCCCCTGCATGAGGTCAATTGGTTAACCCTTCCACTCATTCTATTATGAAACTATGATTATTTAACCCTTTCCCTCATATAGATGCTTTCTGAGGCCTCTGCAGCGGATAGGTTTTTGAAAAACATTATTAGTGACAAAAGAAGAAACTGCTCAAAACAAACAATTTCTCCTTTTGCCATAATGTTTTCCACATTTAGTCATAGGATATCCATTCAATTATAGAGATTTCCTATATTTTGACAAAATCCGTTCAAAGTCGTCTGCTGCAGAATTGTCGTATGAGGGAAAAGGTTAATGAAGTTGAAACATTGTGGCAAAAGGTATAAATGGTCATTGTGATGCAATTTTCCCCATTGCCAGTTTTTAACAAGTCATCTGCTGCAGATGCGTATCAAAATGTTTCTCCATGTGAGAAAATGTAAATTAATTAATTTTTTCCAACAAACAATTTATCCACAGCAAACACTGAAAACATCTAAGCATAAATATGGATTGATTGATTGGGGCGTAATGCCGTTTTCAACAATATTTCAGTCATATCACGGCGGCCAGTTTACCTACTCATGTGTTTCCTAGCTTTCTCACATCAGTACTCCACACAACATACTTTCCAAGCAACTGGCTGCTTTTCAACATAGACTGTTAAAGCCCATTGGTGGAAGACAAATGCCGCTTGTCACAGTGACTTTTGTCAAACATCGGAAAGCTGGGATTTGAACTCACAACCCCTGGTTTGACCGCCAGCGTCGCTACCAACTGAGCTACCGGGCCTCGGCCATAAATATAGAAAATATCTTTAAATGAAAGTATAATTATTGACAAGAGTTGAGCCATTTTTCCATTTGCCACAATATTTTCAATTGTCAACTGTATCAGAAGCGTCAAAACGTGTCTTCATGTGGGAAAGGGTAAATTAACCCTTTCTAATTAATGCTTTTTTGAAAACATAGTGACAAAAGAAATAATTGCTCAAAATGAGCAATTTCTCCTTTTGCCACAATGTTTTCCCTTTTTAGTCATAGGTTATCCATTCAATTATAGAGATTTTCTATATTTTGACAAAATCTGTTCAAAGTCGTCTGCTGCAGAATTGTCGTATGAGGGAAAGGGTTAAACATTTATCTGGTTTAACATGTGTGACGATGGTTGCTGAATTGCTATAAGGTATCGTTACCTGATGAGTAACACATGTATCTTTAATTATAAACACAAGCCTCTAGTTATTTTTTTTAATTCAGTTGCTTTCTTGCAATGTACATGTCTACAGTTTAGGGGGGAAATATGGTCTGCTTTCTATCTTTTAGGCATATATCTAACACCAGATAAAATTAAAAATGTATTCATCTGCAAACAAATATTTTTTTAAAATCAAAGCAATATATGAAAAGAAAAGAAAAAGCTCATGTCATCTCCTGTAGAAAAAGCTACAAGAGTGCCAGTGCCGCAAGTGAACGTCAACAATTGTCTGCATTTTCCTAAAACGTTTTGGGCATAACTGAATAATTATTAAAGCTAGAGTTAAGAGACTTGATATAGACATGTGTATTGTTCCCAAGAACATGTATACCAAGTTTCATTTGAAAATGTTGAACGGTTTTTGAGTTATGAGGTAATGTTTTAAAAGTCGTCTGCTGCTGATTTGTTATGTCGGAAATGGTTAACCCTTTCCCTCATATAGACGCTTTCTGATGCCTCTGCAGCAGACGGCTTTTTTAAAACATAGTGACAAAAGAAGAAATTGCACAAAACGTGCAATTTCTCCTTTTGTCACAATGTTTTCCACTTTTAGTCATAGGTTATCCAATTATTGAGATATTCTATTTTTTGACAAAATATGTTCAAAGCCATCTGCTGCAGAATTGTCATATGAGGAAAAGGGTTAAAAGAGGTTTTCTAGTTTAAATGTTTTCAGACTCTTCTGGTGCCGACTTGTTTAATGTGTGGAAGGATATAATCCCATTTCACCCAACAAGTTTTAAATGATATTGTTGGGTCGTGGGATCATCAATTCCCCTTCAAAAACACATTTACCTACAAAAAGTAAAACAAGATAAAGGTCGCTTCTGGTACTCTATAATCCTTTCTTACAAACAACAAATCTGCAACAGACATCTTTGAAAATATCTTGGTAAAAAATTGGAAAATCTCTATATCAATGGAAGTATAGATTATGAATCAAGTCAAAAGCATTGTGCCAAAGGAAAAATGTACATTTGAGCACTTCTGCCTTTTATTAGAATGTTTCCAGAAGATTTCTGCTGCAGATAAGTAAAAATGTGACTCTTTGTAGAAAAAGGTTAAATTCATCATCTTGACATGTAACATTGTAAGAGTTACATTTCTTTCGCTTCAAAGCACAACTTAAGGAACAAGTAATGAAACAATTTGCATTATACAGAACCTGATCAAATTAACCTTTTTCCTACATACATGTACAACAAATCTGCAGCAGAAGATTTTGAAATCACTTGGGGAAAAATATGGATGATCTCTAAATATAAAAGTGACATAAATGACCCTGCAATTAAAGACCTGTGAAGAAAGACCAGAATTTTGTCTTCCCATGGGTGGTCTTTATACACAGGTTCAACAGTTAAATTTAGAAAAGAGTTGAAAATATTGGGGCATCGGGTGAATTTCTCCCTATCAAAAAAAAAAAAAAAGATCTTGATTTCTGGATAATTTTTATCTTTTCTTGTGACATTTTCAAAACAGATGTTTTTTGAAATGCATCACGTATACTGTTAACTCTTTCCTAATTGTAGACACACATTGTTGCCTCTACAGCAGATAACTTTTGAAAACATTGTGCCAAAAGGTGAAATTGCTCAATTAGATATTTTTCCTTTTGCCACAATGCTGTCAAATCTTTTCAATAAATAATATTTCCCTTATATATTTCCATAATTTTGCCTAGATGTTTTCAAATTCATCTGCTGCTAATTTTTTGTATGTGGAAAAGGGTTAAACCTGATATAATACTTAGCAAGTCTTTTCATACAATCTCACTTATTCCAATAATGTTTTCAAAGTATTATGCTGCACAGGCTCCAAAAGTCATCTTTGCCAGTGAAATGGGTAATCTAATAGCACCAACAGGCACTGATGTTGTTTTGATGATTTGTGGGACGAACTCTAACACTATATTGCGCTGATATGATTAAAAATACATATTGAACATGTTTATGTTATCACACAATTAGTCTGTGGACATGTGGGTTCTATGAATTTATTGGAGTAAATACGGTAATTACTTTTTCTCTTTAGATCTTGTACCGAAAAATAAATATTTTCGGTTCATGTTACTGATAGGATCAGATTTGTTCTGTATAGACTGGTTATCTCTTCTATGGTACGAAATTCTACAGGTTGTTTTAACCCTTTCCCTCATACGACAATTCTGCAGCAGACGACTTTGAACGTATTTTGTCAAAATCTCCATAATTGAATGGATAACCCATGACTAAAAGTGGAAAACATTGTGACAAATGGAGAAATTGCACGTTTTGTGCAATTTCTTCTTTTGTCACTATGTTTTCAAATAGCCGCCTGCTGCAGAGGCGTCAGAAAGCGTCTATATGAGGGAAAGGGTTCACCCTATCCATAATACAGATTACTTTAGGTGTCCATCAATTTCACTAATTATACTTTTTTTATTATTTATTTGTTATTATAATTATTTTGTGAGGGGTCTATTACTCACATATATATAAAGTAACTTAATATTTAACCCTTTCCCTCATATAGACGCTTTCTGACGCCCTCTGCAGCAGACAGCTTTTTGAAAACATTTCTTCTTTTGTCACAATGTTTTCCTCTTTAAGTCATAGGTTATCCATTCAATTATAGAGATTTTCTATTTGTTGACAAAATATGTCCAAAGTCGTCTGCTGCAGAATAATAATCGAATGAGGGAAAGGGTTAAATTAAACTAAAACGTTGTTGCAAAAGGAGAAATAGCTCATAATGCGCAATTTTAACTTTGGTCACAATGTTGTTAACTCTCTTCAATCATTAACCCTTTCCCTCATACAACAAATCTGCAACAGACGAATTTGAACATATTTTGTCAAAAAACAGAAAAATCTCTATAATTGAATGGATAACCTATGACTAAAAGTGGAAAACATTGTGGCAAAAGGAGAAATTGCTCATTTTGAGCAATTTCTTCTTTTGTCACTATGTTTTCAAAATCCGTCTGCTGCAGAGGCGTCAGCAAGCATCTATATGAGGGAAAGGGTTAAGCTTGCATTTTGGAGAGATATCCATACTAAAAGCTTTCAATGTCACCTGCTTCAGATTTGTTGCATGTGGAAAAGGGTTAAATATGATTGAACTTCTCTTCCAATATTATTTCAGTTATATGACATCAGCAAATATATCTTCACCCCTTTTAACCCTTTCCCTCATACGGCAATTCTGCAGCAGACGACTTTAAACATATTTTGTCAAAAAATAGAAAATCTCTATAATTGAATGGATAACCTATGACAAAAAGAGGAAAACATTGTGTCAAAAGGAGAAATTGCACGTTTTGTGCAATTTCTTCTTTTGTCACTATGTTTTCAAAAAGCAGTCTGCTGCAGAGGCGTCAGAAAGCGTCTATATAAGGGCAAGGGTTAAACATGTAATGGCTCTGGTGTGGCTGTGCATTATGTGCATGATTCCAAAACTCATTTCGACCCTATATGAACTATGTTTCTATTATTTCCCTGGAAACTATCCAAGGCAAGTCGTGTTGAATTTTGGAATTTAGATTATATTCAAAAAGAGTTTGAAACAATATAGGGGAAAAAAGAAATCTTAACATAAGTCATTTCTCCCTTTACCAAAATGTTTTCTAACCCATTTCACAGTTTTACCCTTTCTACATATGACAAATCTGCAGCAGAGGACTTTGAAAACATCTGGTTAAAAATATAGTCATTACGAGTAAGACATTGCCCTTTTTAAAACAATATTTCAAAAGTAACCCGCTGAAGAGGCATCAGAAAGTGGGAGACGGTAAAATAAAGGTACAAACCCCTGCTTGGCAGTCCACTGATATCTTCCCTCCAAGATTCACGGTCCTCCCGTCTTTGTATATCATCAGATTCTTGCCCTTTCTGCCATCATGTCCACCTTAGAAAACAAGATTTAGTGAAAGATTAATAAAAATATAGTCACATCTGTGTTAGAAGTCACCTGTATAAGGCAGCGTTGCTGGGATCACAGCACTAACCACCACTTTCCCACATACAGACGCTTTCTGATGCCTCTACAGCAGACCTTTTGTCACAATGTTTACAACTCTACTTTTATTTTCATAATTAACCCTTTCCCTCATATAGATGCTTTCTGACGCCTCTGCAGCAGATGGCTTTTTTAAAACAGTGACAAAAGAAGAAATTGCACAAAACATGCAACTTCTCCTTTTGTCACAATGTTTTCCGTTTTTTGTCATAGGTTATCCATTCAATTATAGAGATTTTCTATATTTTGACAAAATACATTCAAAGTCGTCTGCTGCAGAATTGTCGTATGAGGGAAAGGGATAGACTGGTTATCTCTTCTATGGTACGTCATTCTACAGGTTGTTTTAACCCTTTCCCTCATACGACAATTCTGCAGCAGACGACTTTCAACATATTTTGTTGAATAATGGAAAATCTTTATAACTGAATGGATAACCCATGACTAAAAGTGAAAAACATTGTGACAAAAGAAGAAATTGCACGTTTTGTGCAATTTCTTCTTTTGTCACAATGTTTTCAAAAAACCTACATTAACCCCTTTCCCACCAGTACATATTTTGATGCATCATCTGCAGCAGACGACTTTTGATAAAATTGTGGCAAAAGGAGAAATTGTTCTCGATTAATATAAAATCCTTTTTCAAGACAATGTGGACTTTTCAATTCAATTTAAAATTATTAATTATACATCAATGTGTGAAAAGAGCTTTCAGCTTATATTAATCATACTCAAGGTTTGCTTTCTTTGAGCCCTAACTAGAGCTGTTTGTGTTGAAAAATCCTCAAGACAGAACCCTCTCTTAATAGGTTTTGAACCAGGTACATTTGGTATGAGAGGCTTTTTACTTATTATAATAACAACTTTTGAACGAAGATAAAACTCTTTCAAACATACAGCAAATATGCAGCAGACGACTTTTAAAACATCTTGGCAAAAATATGAAAAAAAACCGTATTAACCCTTTCCCTCATATAGACGCTTTCTGATGCCTCTGCAGCAGACGTCTTTTTGAAAACATAGTGACAATACAGAAATTGCTCAAAACGATATGGAAATTATCTATAAATGAAGGTATCATTACTGAAAATAGTTAGAAACATTGTGGCAAAAGGAAAAATTGCTCTAATCAAGTTAAAATCAGTGTGTCAAAGTGGGAAACTACTCATTGTGACCAGTTTTAGCTTTTGTCACAATATTTTAAAAAGTCGTCTGCAAGTGAGAAAGGGAAACATTAACAAGCTAACCTACCCTTCAACCCATAGGGTCTGAACACTCTCCTCTCTGTCAGTACTGACAGGGTCAAGGATTTTCTCCACAGATACTCCCTTATGACCCCATCCCCACCCTGATAGGACCCATCACCTCCTGTACCAGGGTTCAGATGAAACCTCTTTAGCACCACAGGGTATCTGAAATATAATTAAGGAAATTGAGTTTACTCGGTCATGATTTGCTGGTGAATATTTCATGGTTCCGGTTTTCCTAGGCCAGTATGTAAATCAGCTATCCCGATCCTGATCCTTTGATATGAATGGACTGGGGATTTGACCCAGGACTCCTGCTCTTGAACACTCTTACAACTTCACATCAGAAAAGTAAACCTCTTCCCACATACAACAATTCTGCAGGAGACGACTTTGAACATATTTTGTCAAAACATAGAAAATCTCCATAATTGAATGGATAACCTATGTCAAAAAGTAGAAAACATTGTGGCAAAAGTAGAAATTGCACGTTTTGTGCAATTTATTCTTTTGTCAATATGTTTTCAAAAAGCCGTCTGCTGCAGAGGCGTCTGAAAGCGTCTGCATTTTGGAAAGGGTTAACTTGTCTCACCATACAGTATCTCTCTTTTCAAGGATTTAACCCTTTCCCACATACAACAAATCTGCAGCAGACAACTTTGAAGACAAGGTGAAGATAAAGAAAATGTTTATAAAAGAAAGTATAATCATTGAATAGAGTTGAAATCTTTGTGGCAAATGGAGAAATTACTTATCACATGAAATCTATCATTTTGCCACAATGATTTCAAAAGTCATCTGCTTCAAAGGCATCATAATGGGTATGTAGGTGGGAAAGGGTTGAACTAATTGTATGTAATGCAAACCTTCTTCTTTTCATGCCATTTCTCATTTCTCTGTTCCTAAAGAACACAGTATGCATATACAATATTAAAAGTAAAGGAGTCAATGGATTGATTTAAATTTATAGGGACACAAATGGATATAATTTTCTATATGTATGTATAAATGATGTTTTTTGGGCCAGTGGCCTTTATCTACAAAAAAAAAGATTTTGAACTTTTGAACTTTGAACAGTATCACAGCTTCTCTCTTTGGGGATTTGTGCAAGGATTATAATTATAAATCCTGAGATTAGTGTGTGTAATTTATGCTGGAACTTCAGTTTCTTTTAACCCTTTCCCACATACAACAGATCTGCAGCAGATGACTTTGAAAACATCTAAGCAAAAACCCCATAAATAAAGGTATATATAATTATTGAAAAAAGTTGAAAACATTGTGGCAAACAAAGAAAGTGCTCATTTTGAGCAATTTCTTCTTTTGTCACATTGTTTTCAAAAGCCGTCTGCTGCTTTGTCAGAAAGCGTCTATATGAGGGAAAGGGTTAATGTATAACCTCATATCCTAGACTTTTAACCCTTTACCAAATAAAACAAATAAGTAACTGGTGGCAACTGAATTGAAGGTAACCTTTCCCACATACAGACACTTTCTAACGCGCCTGCAGCAGATGACTTTTGAAAACATCAAGCTAAAAGGAGAAATTGCTCATGTTGAGCAATTTCTCCTTTTGACACAATGTTTTTAACTCTATTCATTAACAAGAGGCCCATGAGGGCCTATGCTCTACTGGTATGGTTCTTGGGTCATTTTCAATCCAGAGCATGTATGTATGGTGAAGATCGGATAGTAACTGGAGGCTCTTTTGTGTTCACAAGCTGTATTATAGCAATTTTTACAATTTCATGGGCCATAATCCAGTCTTGCCGGATCTGGCTGGTTTTCAAAAGGAACCAAGCTCTCATCAATATTTAACTACTATCTAAGTTTGGTGAAGATCAGATAGTAAATAGAGCCTCTATTGTGTTCACATGCTCAATTATAGCAATTTGAACAATTTCAAGGGCCATAATCCAGTCTTGCATGGGCGGATCTGGCTGGTTTACGAAAGGAACCGAAGCTCTCATGGATATCTAACTACTGTATAAGTTTGGTTGAGATACAATCAAAAGTGAAGACTGTATTGTGTAAACAAGCTCTTTTATAGCAATTTTGACCATTTCAAGGGCCATAATCCAGTCATGCATGGGCAGATCTGGCTGGTTTTCGAAAGGAATCGAGCTCTTATGGATATCTAACTACTGTATAAGTTTGGTTGAGATACAATCAAAAGTGAAGACTGTATCGTGTTAACAAGAAATTGTTTACGGACGCACGCACGACGGACAAATCACCACGACATAAGCCCTTCTGGCCTTTGGCCAGTAGAGCTAATAAAACTACTACTTATATATGAGCCGTTCCGTGAGAAAACCAACATTATTGACTTTGCGTAAAGTATCAACTCGGATCAGCAGAAGCATGTTGTTTTTCCATGAACAGCTCATATATATTCCAAGTTGTTTGCTGCAGATTTGTTGTATGAGAAAAAGTGTTAACTCATGAAGAATGCTGGGGCTAGCAGATCTTTCTTTTACCATCTCCAACAAAATTGATGAATACAAGTCCTGACAAACTGTAAAATTCTGGGGGGGGGGGGGGGTTTCTCTTTTTTTTCCAGGAATATTTGCCATCTCAGGCAGTACTTTGTCATGATGACATCTTCACTGCCAGAGTTACTGGTCAGCATGACAGAATATGGTAAAATCTTCCTTTCTTTTTAATCAATTCTTCTTTTCCAGAATGTTTGAAAACAATCATCTTTTGCACATGAATTATTATTCCAGTTTTTTGACCTGTTACATAATATTCCTCAGATGTTTTCAAAGCAGACAACCTCATATCATACCCCTTCCCTTCATTCAGTTGCATTTTAATGCATCTGAAGCAGGCAACTTTTGAAAACATTGTGGCAAAAGAAGAAATTGCTCATTGTGAGCAATATTTTTAGATTTGTGACAATGTTCTTTTTAACTTCATTCAATAATTATACTGTAATTTATACTTTTTATAATTTTGCCCATTTCTTTACAGAATCATCTTAAGCAGATTTGTTGTATATGGGTAAAGAAAAGTAATATGGTCCATGCTGACCTACCTGCGCTCCAGTATTTCCGGGTCAGTGATTCTAGTATTGGTCATATGAGAATGTACGCCACTTCTACCATGCCATGTGGGACCCTAAAAACAAAAACAGAAATCAAGTGGACAGTTTAAAAGAGAGAAGAAACATTGAAGGAAATGTCAACAAAAACCATCAATTTTTCAAAAATGTTGTGTTGTCAAAGCATAATGAGAGCGAACAACAATGCTCGTCTGGTTATTCCAAGTCGGAAAAGGGGCATTACTGGATAATCATTAAAACCAGAGCAATGTGACTTGGTATAGACATGGGTATTATTCCTAGGGCCATGAGTACCAATTTGAAAATGTTGAACATGTTATGAGGTAAGGTTCAAGTTTTCTGACGACACAGACGATGACAATGCCAAGGGTATCAAATTAGCCCAAGCTTTTTTTTCTTTGAAAAACAGACAAGCTAAAAAGTAATTTGTAAAAAGTAAATCGAATTAAATATGAATTAAAATCTGTCGTGTTTGAAATGCGAATGACAATCTGCTTGTATTTGAGTCGGAAAATGTGGAGGTATATAAATAAATGAAAATGCTTACAGCCCCAGCTCCTCCTGCTACTGTCTCATAATGCCCGAAATTATTGTCTCCAAATGTGATATTATTCATACAGCCCTGAAACAGAAAACAAGGTTGGTCACTAAAGGTGACTTAACACTTTCTCACATACAACAAATCTGCAGCAGACATTTAAGCAAAAATATGGAGTTATATATATCTGCATTTATAGAGATTTTTCCCTATGTTTGCCTTAGTTTTAAAAGTCTTCTGCTGCAGATTTGTTGTAAGTGGGACAGGGTTAAAGAAGCAGATACCTCTTAAAAGTTCATATGTCATTCATTCACATAATTTAAGATGTGCTCTCATCTTAAATTGATTGACTGATTGATTGTTGTTTGGTGTTTGACACCTCTTTAAACAATTGTTCAGTTAAATCACGGCTTTTCCTCGGTAAGTTACCAGTACTACTGGTCCATTTATCCTGACACCAGCCAGTCCGTTGTAATGCTGACCCTGCACCCCTGAGCACCAAGAAGGGCTCATCTTTAACCCTTTCCCTCATACGACGATTCTGCAGCAGACGACTTTGAACGTATTTTGTCAAAACATAGAAAATCTCAATAATTAAATGGATAACCTATGACAAAAAGTGGAAAACATTGTGACAAAAGGAGAAATTGCACGTTCTGTGCAATTTCTTCTTTTGTCACTATGTTTTCAAAAGACGTCTGCTGCAAATGCGTCGGAATGCGTCTGCAAGTGGGAAAGGGTTAAAGCCAATGTCTTGATGTAAATATAAATTCAGATGAGCTGCCTTAGGCGCAAAGGGGTCTTGCTTCATATCTGTTTCTTCATATCATTCACATGAATGGCTTCCGTTAGGCTGGATCGAACCTAGGACAGTTGACACCCTGTCTCAAATCCCACAAACTAACTACACTGCCATGGTGGATTCTCTAGGAGAATATCAAACATAAACAATGCACTTCCTTACCTGTGACGCTGCGCATGTACCAAAAGCTTTAAGAATGACATCAACAATTCTCTGTGATGTTAGAACATTGCCGCCTACAACAGCTGCATTTTCTGAAGGGTCGAGTATACTGCCTGGGGGTATTATCACCTTCACTGGTTTTAAACAACCCTGTAATAAATTAATTTTGGAATTGAGATTTAAATGAGTCAAATGAGTTTTAAGCTTCTTTTTCATTCAAGTAATAAATTTATTTGACTGAACTTATACAATTATGTACAAACAATTGAATATGTTATTTCACCCCTTTACATCATACAAAAAATTCTGCAGCAGACAACGTTGAAAATATAAAAGCAATACTGTGGAACAAGAGCACCGCGTACAGAAACAGAAAAAAAAAAATGAGCTAGACAAAAAACCTTAACCGGACGACCACGACGACACCAGGGTCATGAAAAATCGTTTTTTTCAAAAGTCGAGCTAAAAATGCTTGCTAAAAATGAAAATCTTATTATTGAAACAATTGTGCATAAAAGGGGATCAAACCAATGACCTCTGCGCGTCGAGCACTCTCTGGCGGTTTCTGCACCTTGGGCAGTTTATTAATTATGAACAATGTTTCTAGAGGAATCTTTTTGAACCTTCTGCATCTATCTAGCAAGCAGAACTAAAGAGTATGTTGATCTGGATCAACACTGACTGTGAAAGCCCTATGGGTTGGTTTTCCTAAAACATGGCTTAAATGTTCTGCACTGTTTAGAAAACAGACTTTTGGAAATTTACAAACAGCATATTATACCAAGATGATCAGCCAGCAATCTGGAATGCAGTCTGATTATGCTCTTTCCTGTTCACTATCCACCTTGCAAGTAACCTATAACAAACTTCATAGGAACTATTGACACTTAAAGGTTGCTAAGTAAATGAAAATCGTGTTTAAATAAATCAACAATCAAGGAAAACTCGGATAGGCTTTTCAACAAACAGTTTGAGAAATTTTGACTGGAACCGTGATTATCATGCCAAGCCACATTTTAAGAAAACCTGTACTGACGCCAGGATAACCTTGTAGGTAGTAACCCTTTCTCACATACAACAAATCTGCAGCAGACAACTTTGAAAACATAAAAGATAGCTTAATTGTTAATGAAAGTTAAAATATTGTGGCAAAGGAGAAATTGCTCATCATGGCAATTTCACCTTTGGCCACAATGTTTTAAATAGCTGTCTGCTGCTATTTTGTCAAAATACGTAAAAATACGTCTGCAGATGGAAAGGGTAAACTGAAATATTTTACAACAAATCTGCAGCGACTTTATAAACATCAATGCAAAACTATAGCAAATCTCTAAAAATGGAATTTAATTATTGAAAAGATTTGAAAATATGTGACAAAAAGAAGAATATTCATTTTGCCACAATGTTTTAATTAGTCGTCTGCTGTAGATATTTCTGAAATGGGTCTAGATACTGGGAAGGGTTAAAATGATGTGAAATCCATTCACATAAATGTACAATAACTACCTGATTTAAAGGCACATCATGTCCCACCATACATCTAAGACAGTAAATCAAGGCAGACAGAGTGACTGCCCTTGGTGCATTTAAATTCCCATACACTTCATAGGAGGATCCCGAGAAATCACACACTGCAGTACCCTACAATATAACATAGGAGACAAACCTTACATAAATCTGTGGCAGAAAGGTAAATAATGACAAAATTAAAACAAAATAGTTTTGTTAGGAATATGGTTGATAAATACCTTATTTCTGCTTTTGAATTTGATTGTTCTTTTTCAAACTCTTTACATTTAACGTAATTATTTTCACAAATAATCGTTCTGCAGCGTGCAACTGCTAATCCTCTGCAGACTTTATACAAAATCAAGTATGGAGCAAACGAAAGCGAGGAGCGAATCTCTAAGATTGCAAAAGTAAATCACAAATAGTATTGCAACAGAGG
Organism: Serripes groenlandicus; assembly: GCA_031761405.1. Taxonomy (NCBI): domain Eukaryota; kingdom Metazoa; phylum Mollusca; class Bivalvia; order Cardiida; family Cardiidae; genus Serripes; species Serripes groenlandicus. The sequence continues at coordinate 2,805,879 of JASEVX010000017.1, read as the reverse complement.
TGATCAACAGTTAACAGTCTCCCCCATTATGCCTGAATCTCCCAAAATCTTCTATAAAAGTTAACGGTACACAGTTTAACACCTCTGCAGGAGTCATTTACTGCCCAGCAATCGACCCCTATTTCAGTAAAAGCCCCGTTGAAATGTTATCACATGACCAGTGACACCACATCTGTGTCGAGACATAATCTCAATTTTGTTGTTAGACCAGCTATTTCACTTTTGAAACTTGTACAGAACCAAGTTTAAGTGAAGAGTAGAATATGACCTGTGTCCCAATGCAAGCTTGTGAACCAGAGGAAAACAATGTGGAAAGGAAAAGTTACTTCACTTTTTCATGATACAGAAAGCTGTTCATGACTCAACTGCATTATGTATATTGAAACATCGCAGGAAAAGTAGCCATGTAATCCCCGTTTCCAACAATAAAATGAATAGGCAGGAGACAATATTGAACATATCTTTACTCTTTCCCACATACAGCAAATCTGCAGGAGACGACTTTGAAAACCTAGTGACAAAAACCTGAAACATAGCTTATCTCCATCAAATATAGCTTAATTGTTAAATAAAGTTGAAATTATTGTGGCCATCATGAGCAACTCACCTTTGGCCACAATGTTTTCAAAAGTCGTCTACTGCTATTGCGTCAAATGCGTCTGCAGGTTGGGAAAGGGTTAAAGCATGGGGAGTCTCTATGAATGAAAGTTAGATAATAGAAAAGAGAAGAAAACATTGTTGGAAAACAGAAATTACTCCATTCAATGCTGGAAACGTATTAAAAATGTGTTCTGCATTTTGGAAAGGGGGTTAAAGCAATTAATTTCACATTTTCCTACACTGATTCACATTGAGTATTAAGAATAAATGAGGTATAACATTTTAGTATTTTGAACATTAATTTAATCAATATATGTGTATTTATTACATGTATGTACTGTACCTTGTTTAACCTTCAGAGTGACAACATCCAATATTATAATAACTAATTTTGCTCACAATGTTTTAAAAGGTCATATAAAATGTGTACATATTAGCTGATCAACTGTTAAGATGGATTGTAACTGCACTATGTGCTTCAGAAAGATAGTGTATTGAGGTACAGCCCTTATTGTTATTAGTCGCCGGGCACTTCTATTTTTAATAGCTTTTCGGAAATGACATGGGAGGAGAGTTATTATTAGAACAAGAGGGCCATGATGGCCCTGGATCGCTCACATCTGATATTTTTTTTAATTTAACTATATAAGCCCCGCTCGCCCTGGCGGCCATAGTTTCCGACCAATCAACTTGTGGCTTGAAGGAATCTGATGAGGGTCACCCTAGGACCATTTCTACAAATTATTTGAAAATCGGCCTGACACTGAATTTAGAGAAGAAGATTTTTTAAGTTTTCACTATAGCCATATAAGCAAAATAGCCCCCCCCCCCTGGTGGCCATGTTTTCGACCAATCAACATGGCTTAAGGAATCTGATAGAGGGGTCACACTAGGAACATTTCTACAAAATTATTTGAAAATCAGCCTGACACTTTCGGAGGAGAAGATTTTTAGTTTTCACTATAGCCATATAAGGCAAAATAGCCCCGCCCCCCTGGCGGCCATGTTTTTTGACCAATCAACATGGCTTGAAGGAATCTGATAGAGGGTCATCCAAGGAACATTTCTACAAATTATTTGAAAATCGGCCTGACACTTTCGGAGAAGAAGATTTTTTAAGTTTTTCACTATAGCCATATAAGGCAAAAGTAGCCCCGCCCCCCCTGGCGGCCATGTTTTTTGACCAATCAACATGGCTTTGAAGGAATCTTATAGAGGGTCATCCAAGGAACATTTCTAGCAAAAATTGTTTGAAAATCTGCCAACCAGTTTGGGAGAAGAAGAAATTTTGAAGTTTTTTTCATTTCGTTGCCATGGAAACCAGAATTCTGCATGGATCCCAAAAATTTGAGGAAATCTGGTGAGGTCATTGAGAGGATGCTTTCTGTGAAGTTTTCATCCCAATTGACACTACTGGTTACTGAGGAGAAGAAGTTGAAGGGCACGGCGCACGGACGCACTGACCGCACGACGGGACGACGGACGCCGGACAAAAGGAGCGATCACAATAACTCACCTTGAGCAAAGCTCAGGTGAGCTAAAAAACAAATTCAATGTCTTGAACATATTACAATTGTGATAGTTTAAAACACTTAGTTATGACACATCTAAAATGAAATAAATAATCCGATGTTTTAAGTATTTGCAGTTTCTTTATTTTGACTCGCAATGTGTATTTTTGTCTTATTTACAAAAAACAAAGGAGTCCCTACTAGACTTGCTGCATGAGACTGTTATGTGTCAATATCGAGATAAAAATCACGTCGAATTTTCCTTTTAGTAGGCAATTTTAACTTACTGAATGTTATTTTCATGTTCAAAGAGATGTCTTGATTTATGTAGAATTCATTTAATAATGTTAGTCCATGAATAATCTAAAATAGGAACTGTTTCTAAGCTAAAAATGTTGATCAAGTGACTACCGAATACCGACTGCATAGATAAATCTCCTTTGCAGGAGATCCGTTCTTTACACTCACTTACAAATAGTTAATTATAGGTGATTTAAAAAATTTATTTGGTCGAACAAATGACGAAAAGAACAAACTGAGATCAGACTGGTTTAATATAAAATTATTTTGAATGAACACTCTCGCTTATAAAGAGAGCGTAAAAAAACGACAATTATGCAAAGAAGAAACGAATCGGGTATTTCGTACAAATTTATTTCATCCTTGACAAATTTAAATGTGTTATTTAATTCCCTACACGCATTGCTTGCGATCTGCATATTGTTATGCTTCATTGACACAAGGGCGCTCACTCATTATATAATTTTTAAAACATGAGTAGACTAAGTGATTGGGAGGATTACTCATTTCCTGTTTATGATCAATAATTAGTTGGCTGTGTATATGGTCAACCAAGACATATAAACATGTACAGTCAAACCTGTCTTAAGCAGCCAGCCAAGGGAAAGGGCCAAATTGGCTGCTTAAGACAGGTGGCTGCCTACTACAGGGTCATCAATTTTCACCCAGCTTTGCGAAGTATGTTTTGGCTACAGTAGTAAAGAACGACACACATTCATGTTGAGCTCAACTGTAAACATGATTGCACATATTCTTTTTTTGTGTCTGTGATACTATGTACTACATACACTTATATTTGGAGGGATTTAATTAACTCTCTATTGTTTTGTGTTCAATTTATGGAATTACCATTATTTTGAGTTAGACTTTATTTTCAAATTGTTGATATTTTTTACCTTGCCAAGTCAGTGAGAACAATATAAATTTGCTAGAATAAATCAAGAACATTCGCTGGATCGCTTCAATCATTGTCAAAACAGGTTGAATCATACTAAGAAAACTATCCTACGTACAAATTCACCGTAACGGTACGTGGGATCATTTCAATTCTCTTACGAGTCAATTTTCCAAAAACACGCCTTCAAAGGTGTTTTCGCCGTCCGCCATTTTAAAAAGTCGGAATTCCGAGATTCAATCAACGAAATTAATTTGTAATTGGTCGGGTCTTTAATTGTCAACAACTAAAGCAGTTTGTTACACGCAGATGTCAACAATTTGACATAGTACACAAACACTATAAATACGTTGACTGTTTAACTTAATTTACCCATATTTTACCCGATAGTGATACGCGATATCTACGAAATCTGTGAACCAGTCAGTTATGCAAAATATCGCTTTTTCGATGCACGGAGCGAATCGTTGCACCTCTACCTTGCTGGTGGAATTCCCACAATTACATCACTAGCTTGGGCTTTAATTATCACGAATTACACTCGTGTTTGAGTCTGAAAAATTGCGATTATGTAGAACACAATAACAGCTTTGTTTGGTTTTGAATCGAAAATGGCGATTATGTAGAACACAATAACAGCTTTGTTTGGTTTTGAATCGGAAAAATTGCGATTATGTAGAACACTAATAACAGCTTTGTTTGTTTTGAATCGGAAAAATTGCGATATGTAGAACACAATAACAGCTTTGTTTGGTTTTGAATCGGAAAATGGCGATTATGTAGAACACAATAACAGCTTTGTTTACGGCCAATTAAGAAAGTTTTAACTAAAAGCAACTTATTTTAAATTAAAGGATATATAATAATTATTTGAGTTAATTGGTTTTAAGTACTTTAAATAAAATATTAATTCTGTGGCCGTAATGAAATTTTTAAATGCCAAAATCAATATTTTACGGTAAAATTTGTCTTTGGTGGCCGTTTTAAGAGTTTTTTTATGCATTTGGGACCAAAAATGTGCCGCTGGCCGCGTTGACCAGGTGACCGCCTATTGCAGTTAAAATTATATAGTAATTTCGACGGGAGGGTCTGAAACTGGCCACTTAAGGCAGGTGGCCGCTAATAACAGGTGACCGTTAGCACAGGTTTGACTGTATATAAATTTTATATGTCAATGGTCAACCTACCTTAGAAATGAGATTGATCATAAAACAATGAAAGGCTTTAATTATATTTCAATCAAGGACATTCACTTCGTTGACAAAAAAAATGCAAGTTATGATACATGTTCACTTGACCCCACCCCTGATGTTCCAAAAATGCCCTTTAGTTGATAACTTTTTTTTTTCAACTACTATAATGTAAGTGTTATGCATAACTGCAGTATGGATTTCCGGCGACATTGATGCTTGCATTAACTTTCTCTTGTCTTCTTTCTTTAACAAATGCAATGTGCATGCCCTGAGAACACAGCCCACAGTCATATACCGGTCAGACAAACATCTTGGCAATTTAATCACCCTATCAAGAAAATTAATAGTCTAATGACCCATGGGTAATTGATGCTGGCTTTTAATAGCCTAAATCGCTAACTGTTTATCGTTCCTCAGATTTGAAGAAATTTCAGCCATAATTGTGGAGACTGTTAACCCTTTCCCTCATACGACAAATTCTGCAGCAGCGACTTTGAACATATTTTGTCAAAAAATGAAAATCTCTATAATTGAAATGGATAACCTATGACCAAAAGTGGAAAACATGTGGCAAAAGGAGAAATTAATCGTTTGAGCAATTTCTTCTTTTGTCACTATGTTTTCAAAAAGTTGTCTGCTGCAGAGGCGTCAGAAAGCGTATAGTATGAGGGAAAGGGTTAACGTATCTCCAATGCAAACAAGATTAAACCATAAATGATGTTGTGAAAACATGGCGACTCCATTCAAAAAAACGGGTCCAAATTAAGATGGGAAAGGATTACGCTTTCCAACATGGAGACATATTTTGACACAGACATATGCAGTAATCAGCAATTTCTCTTTTTTGCAACTAAGTTTCCTATTAAATTCAATAATTATACCTTCATTTACAAAGAGATTTTCCATCATTTATCAGGATATTTTCATAATGATTTGATTTATGTGGGAATGTATTAAACCTACTTGTGTAGCATTGATATCCACTTTCAGGGCTATTTTAGCCCCATTATCCATATAGTCCTCAGCACACAGTGATGTTGTTCCCGTCCTCTCCAATGTCTTCTCGCTATGACCTTCAACATGTCTTTAACAGCCAAACTCTGCATTAGCCTGGAATTAATCAAGAGCTCTCTAGTACAGTATGATAGACTTTTATAACACTTTCCTCATACAGATGCATTTTGACATCTTATCAGCAGATGACTTTTTAACACATTGTGTACAAAGAGAAGAAATTGCTCCTTTTGCCAAACGAAAGTCATTGTAAAAAAGCGTAATTTTCAAACCAATATAGGCTTAATATCTAGCACATTAGAGTGTGAAGAATGACGCTTTTCAAATGACTTTTGTCAATTTTCAGAAAGAAGAAATGGCTGAGCCTGGCTTCGTGCCGCTGAATACTTTCGAGGTACTTTGTTCCAAAAATGGCTTTTTTTCCTTAAACCATTGTGTGAAGTTGTCAGTGAAATACATGGCACAGTACATATGCTAATATTTCTCAGAAATGGATGTACTTCAAAAGTAATATTCAGATCATTTAATGTTGGAGATGATTGATTGATTGAAGTTTAAGGTCGTTTCAACAATATTTTCAGTTATATCACGACAGTCAGTTAACCAACAAGAATTACCGCTTTTCTTGAACCGTGTAATCAAGTCCATAAACTTCCTATGTACTAGCTTCCACGCCCACTAGAGACGCCTTTCCCACCTGCAGACACATTTTGACGCAATAGCAGCAGGAGACTTTGAAAACATTGTGGCCAAAGGAGAAATTGCTCATGTAATAAGACCAATTTCTCCTTTGGCCACAATGTTTTCAACTGTATTTAACAATTAAGCTATCTTTTATGGGAGCTTTTTAGGTTTTTGTCACTATGTTTTCAAAGTCGTCTACTGCAGATTTGTTGTATTGTCAGAAAGGGTTAAGCCAATTCAGGAAGCTGAAGGACACTAGTCTGAATGACTTTTGTGAATAATCAGAAAGAATGAATGACCGGCCCAGGTTCAAACTCACAACCACTGGATTGATAGCCCACCTAATTACCAACTGAGCTATTGTGGCTGGACTCTTATTTAAACTCGTTCCCACATATAACAACAAGAGCACCGCGTACGGCACAGAAGCTCGACTTATAGAAAACAGAAAAAACAAGCTGAGCTGAACAAAAAACCTTAACCGAGACCGCGTGCCGCCGCCACCGGACAACCACGCCAGGTCATGCTAATAGCTCTCGTTGTTTTTAAAAAGTCGAGCTAAAAATGATGCAGATGACTTTGAAAGCATCTATGCCAAACTGTGGGTAAATCTCTAAAACTGAGAGTTGATCATTGAATAGAGTTAAAATCCTTGCGACAAAAGTTGTTCGGCTGCAGATGCATCAGCAAGCATCTGCTAGTGGGAAAGGGTTAAAAAGAGATTCAGTTTACATATGATATCATAAATGAGCAATTTCTCCTTTTGTCACAATAATCTCAAAGTCGTCTGCTGTTGGTTGCGTCAAAATGCATGTGCAGGTGGAAAGAGTAAACCCTTTCCCTCATATAGACGATTCTGACGCCTCTGCAGCAGACAGCTTTTTAAAAACATGTGACAAATGGAGAAATTGCTCGTTTTTGAGCAATTTCTTCTTTGTCACAATGTTTTTAAAAAGCTGTCTGCTGCAGAGGCGTCAGAATCGTCTATATGAGGGAAAGGGTTTACTCTTTCCCACCGTGCACATGCATTTTGACGCAACCACAGCAGACGACTTTGAGATTATTGTGACAAAAGGAGAAATTGCTCATTTATGATATCAATATGTAAACTGAATCTCTTTTTAACCCTTTCCACTAGCAGATGCTTGCTGATGCATCTGCAGGCCGACAACTTTTGTCGCAAGGATTTTAACTCTATTCAATGATCAACTCTCAGTTTAGAGATTTACCACAGTTTGGCATAGATGCTTTCAAAGTCATTCTGCATCATTTTTAGCTCGACTTTTTAAAAAACGAGAGCTATTAGCATGACCCAGGCGTGGTTGTCCGGTGGCGGCGGCGCGGTCATCCGGTTAAGGTTTTTTGTTCAGCTCAGCTTTTTTTCTGTTTTCTATAAGTCGAGCGTCTGTGCCGTACGCGGTGCTCTTGTTGTTATATGTGGGAACGAGTTAAATAAGAGTCCAGCACAATAGCTCAGTTGGTAATTAGGTGGGCTATCAATCCAGTGGTTGTGAGTTTGAACCTGGGCCGGTCATTCATTCTTTCTGATTATTCACAAAAGTCATTCAGACTAGTGTCCTTCAGCTTCCCTGAATTGGCTTAACCCTTTCTGACATACAACAAATCTGCAGTAGACGACTTTGAAACATAGTGACAAAACCTAAAAAGCTCCATAAAAGATAGCTTAATTGTTAAATAAAGTTGAAAACATTGTGGCCAAAGGAGAATTGCTTATTATGAGCAATTTCTCCTTTGGCCACAATGTTTTCAAAAGTCTCCTGCTGCTATTGCGTCAAAATGTGTCTGCAGGTGGGAAAGGGTCTATAGTGGGGTGGAAGCTAGTTACATAGGAAGTTTATGGACTTGATTAACAGGTTCAAGAAAGCGAGGTAATTCATTGTTGGTTAACTGACTGTCGTGATATAACTGAAATATTGTTGAAACGACCTTAACTTCAATCAATCAATCATTCCAACATTAAATGATATGAATATTACTTTTGAAGTACATCCATTTCTGAGAAATATTAGCATATGTAATGTGCATGTATTTCACTGAAACTTCACACAAGGTTTATGGAAAAAAGCCATTTTTGGAACAAAGTACCTCGAAAGTATTCAGCGGACGAAGCCAGGCTCAGCCATTTATTCTTTCTGAAAATTGACAAAAGTCATTTGAAAAGCGTCATTCTTCAACTTCTAATGTGCTAGATATTAAGCCTATTATTGGTTGAAAAATTACGCTTTTTAAATGACTTTCGTTTGCAAAAGGAGCAATTTCTTCTTTTGTCACAATGTTTTAAAAAGTCATCTGCTGATAAGATGTCAAATGCATCTGTATGAGGGAAAGTGTTATAAAAGTCTATCATACTGTAACTATGAGAGCTCTTGATTAATTCAGGCTAATGCAGAGTTGGCTGTTAAAGACTGTGAAGGTCATAGCGGAGAAGACATTGGAGAGGACGGGAACAACATCACTGTGTGCTGAGGACTATATGGATAATGGGGCTAAAATAGCCCTGAAAGTGGATATCAATGCTACACAAGTAGGTTTAATACTTTCCCACATAAATCAAATCATTATGAAAATATCCTGATAAATGATGGAAATCTTTGTAAATGAAGGTATAATTATTGAATATATAGGAACTTAGTTGCAAAAAAGAGAAATTGCTGATTACTGCATATGTCCTGTGTCAAATATGTCTCCATGTTGGAAAGCGTAATCCTTTCCATCTTAATTTGGACCCGTTTTTTTGAATGGAGTCGCCATGTTTTCACAACATCATATTATGGTTTAATCTTGTTTGCATTGGAGATACGTTAACCCTTTCCCTCATATTACGCTTTCTGACGCCTCTGCAGCAGACAACTTTGAAAACATAGTGACAAAAGAAGAAATTGCTCAAAACGATTAATTTCTCCTTTTGCCACAATGTTTTCCCACTTTTGGTCATAGGTTATCCATTCAATTATAGAGATTTTCCATTTTTTGACAAAATATGTTCAAAGTCGTCTGCTGCAGAATTGTCGTATGAGGGAAAGGGTTAACAGTCTCCAACATTATGGCTGAAATTTCTTCAAATCTGAGGAACGATAAACAGTTAGCATTTAGGCTATTAAAAGCCAGCATCAATTACCCATGGGTCATTAGACTATTAATTTTCTTGATAGGGTGATTAAATTGCCAGATGTTTGTCTGACCGGTATATGACTGTGGGCTGTGTTCTCAGGGCATGCACATTGCATTTGTTAAAGAAAGAAGACAAAGAAAGTTAATGCAACGCATCAATGTCGCCGGAAATCCATACTGCAGTTATGCATAACACTTACATTATAGTAGTTGAAAAAAAAAAAAGTTATCCAACTAAAGGGCATTTTGGAACATCAGGGGTGGGGGTCAAGTGAAAATGTATCATAACTTGCATTTTTTTGTCAACGAAGTGAATGTCCTTGATTGAAATATAATTAAAGCCTTTCATTGTTTATGATCAATCTCATTTCTAAGGTAGGTGACCCATTGACATATAAACATTTATATACAGTCCAAACCTGTGCTAACGGTCACCTGTTATAGCGGCCACCTGCCTTAAGTGGCCAGTTTCAGACCCTCCCGTCGAAATTTACTATATAATTTAACTGCAATAGGCGGTCACCTGGTCAACGCGGCAGCGGCCAACATTTTTGGTCCCAAATGCATAAAAAAACTCTTAAAACGGCCACCAAATGAACAAATTTTACCGTAAAATATTGATTTTGGCATTTAAAAAATTTCATTACGGCCACAGAATTAATATTTATTTAAAGTACTTAAAACCAATTAAATCAAATAATTATAATATATCCTTAATTTAAAATAGTTGCTTTTAGTTAAAACTTTCTTAATTGGCCGTAAACAAAGCTGTATTGTGTTCTACATAATCGCCATTTTTCCGATTCAAAACCAACAAAGCTGTTATTGTGTTCTACATAATCGCAATTTTTCCGATTCAAAACCAAACAAAGCTGTTATTGTGTTCTACATAATCGCAATTTTTCGATTCAAAACCAAACAAAGCTGTTATTGTGTTCTACATAATCGCCATTTTTCCGATTCAAAACCAAACAAAGCTGTTATTGTGTTCTACATAATCGCAATTTTTCAGACTCAAACACGAGTGTAATTCGTGATAATTAAAGCCCAAGCTAGTGATGTAATTGTGGGAAATTCCACCAGCAACGGTAGAGGTTGCAACGATTCGCTCCGATGCATCGAAAAAGCGATTTTGCATAACTGACTGGTCACAGATTTCGTAGATATCGCGTATCACTATCGGTAAAATATCGGGTAAATTAAGTTAAACCAGTCAACGTATTTATAGTGTTTGTGTACTATGTCAAATTGTTGACATCTGCGTGTAACAAACTGCTTTAGTTGTTGACAATAAAGACCGACCAATTACAAATTAATTTCGTTGATTGAATCTCGGAATTCCGACTTTTAAAATGGCGGACGGCGAAAACACCTTTGAAGGCGTTTTTGGAAAATTGACTCGTAAGAGGAATTGAAATGATCCCACGTACCAGTTACGGTGAATTTGTACGTAGGATAGTTTTCTTAGTATGATTTCAAACCTGTTTGACAATGATTGAAGCGTCCAAGCGAATGTTCTTGATTTATTCTAGCAAATTTATATTGTTCTCACTGACTTGGCAAGGTAAAATATATCAACAATTTGAAAATAAAGTCTAACTCAAAATAATGGTAATTCCATATATTGAACAAAAACATAGAGAGTTAATTAAATCCCTCCAAATATAAGTGTATGTATACATAGTATCACAGACACAAAAAAAGAATATGTGCAATCATGTTTACAGTTGAGCTCAACATGAATGTGTGTGTTCTTTATACTGTACCAAAATACTTCGCAAAGCTGGGTGAAAAATTGATGACCCTGTAGTAGGCAGCCACCTGTCTTAAGCAGCCAATTTGGCCCTTTCCCTTGGCTGGCTGCTTAAGACAGGTTTGACTGTACATGTTTATATGTCTCTGGTTGACCACTATACACAGCCAACTAATTATTGATCATAAACAGGAAATGAGTAATCCTCCCAATCATTAGTCTACTCATGTTTAAAATTATATAATGATGAGCGCCCTTGTGTCAATGAAGCATAACAATATGCAGATCGCAAGCAAAATGCGTGTAGGGAATTAAATAACACATTTAAATTTGTCAAGGATGAAATAAATTTGTACGAAATACCCTGATTCGTTTCTTCTTTGCATAATTGTCGTTTTTTACGCTCTCTTTATAAGCAGAGAGTGTTCATTCAAAATAATTTTTATATTAAAACCAGTCTGATCTCAGTTTGTTCTTTTCGTCATTTGTTTCGAACCAAATAAATATTTTAAATCACCTATAATTAACTATTTGTAAGTGGAGTGTAAAGAACGGATCTCTGCAAAGGAGGATTAGTCTATGCAGTCGGTATTCGGTAGTCACTTGATCAACAATTTTTAGCTTAGAAACAGTTCCTATTTTAGATATTCATGGATTAACATTATTAAATGAATTCTACATAAATCAAGACATCTCTTTGACATGAAAATAACATTCAGTAAGTTAAAATTGCTACTAAAGGAAAATTCGACGTGATTTTTATCTCGATATTGACACATAACAGTCTCATGCAGCAAGTCTAGTAGGGACTCCTTTGTTTTGTAAATAAGACAAAAATACACAATTGCGAGTCGAAATAAAGAAACTGCAAATACTTAAAACATCGGATTATTTATTTCATTTTAGATGTGTCATAACTAAGTGTTTTTAAACTATCACAATTGTAATATGTTCAAGACATTTGAATTTGTTTTTTAGCTCACCTGAGCTTTGCTCAAGGTGAGTTATTGTGATCGCCTTTTGTCCGGCGTCCGTCGTCCGTCGTGCGTCGTGCGTCGTGCGTCGTGCGTCAACTTCTTCTCCTCAGTAACCAGTAGGTCAATTGGGATGAAACTTCAAGAAGCATCCTCTCAATGACCTCACCAGATTTCCTTCAAATTTTTGGGATCATGCAGAATTCTGGTTTCCATGGCAACGAAATGAAAAAAACTTCAAAATTCTTCTTCTCCCAAACTGGTTGGCAGATTTTCAAACAATTTTGTAGAAATGTTCCTTGGATGACCCTCTATAAGATTCCTTCAAGCCATGTTGATTGGTCAAAAAACATGGCCGCCAGGGGGGGCGGGGCTTTTTTGCCTTATATGGCTATAGTGAAAACTTAAAAAATCTTCTTCTCCGAAAGTGTCAGGCCGATTTTCAAATAATTTTGTAGAAATGTTCCTTGGATGACCCTCTATCAGATTCCTTCAAGCCATGTTGATTGGTCAAAAAACATGGCCGCCAGGGGGGCGGGGCTATTTTGCCTTATATGGCTATAGTGAAAACTTAAAAAATTTCTCCTCCGAAAGTGTCAGGCTGATTTTCAAATAATTTTGTAGAAATGTTCTAGTGTGACCCTCTATCAGATTCCTTCAAGCCATGTTGATTGGTCGAAAAACATGGCCACCAGGGGGGGGGGGGCTATTTTTGCCTTATATGGCTATAGTGAAAACTTTAAAAAATCTTCTTCTCCGAAAGTGTCAGGCCGATTTTCAAATAATTTTGTAGAAATGTTCCTAGGGTGACCTCTATCAGATTCCTTCAAGCCAAGTGATTGGTCGGAAACTATGGCCGCCAGGGGGCGGGGCTTATATAGTTAAATTGAAAAAAAAATATCAGGTGAGCGATCCAGGGCATCATGGCCCTCTTGTTTCTAATAATAACTCTCCTCCCATGTCATTTCGAAAAGCTATTAAAAATAGAAGTGCCCGGCGACTAATAACAATAAGGGCTGTACCTCATACACTATCTTTCTGAAGCACATAGTGCAGTTACAATCCATCTTAACAGTTGATCAGCTAATATGTACACATTTTATATGACCTTTTAAAACATTGTGAGCAAATTAGTTATTATAATATTGGATGTTGTCACTCTGAAGGTTAAACAAGGTACAGTACATACATGTATATAAATACACATATATTGATTAAATTATGTTCAAATACTAAAATGTTATACCTCATTTATTCTTAATACTCAATGTGAATCAGTGTAGGAAATGTGAAATTAATTGCTTAACCCCCTTTCCAAAATGCAGACACATTTTAATACGTTTCCAGCATTGAATGGAGTAATTTTCTGTTTTCCAACAATGTTTTCTTCTCTTTTCTATTATCTAACTTCATTCATAGAGACTCCCCATGCTTTAACCCTTTCCCACCTGCAGACGCATTTTGACGCAATAGCAGTAGACGACTTTTGAAAACATTGTGGCCAAAGGTGAGTTGCTCATGATGCCACAATAATTTCAACTTTATTTAACAATTAAGCTATATTTGATGGAGATAAGCTATGTTTTCAGGTTTTTGTCACTAGGTTTTCAAGTCGTCTCCTGCAGATTTGCTGTATGTGGGGAAAGAGTTAAAGATATGTTCAATATTGTCTCCTGCCTATTCATTTTTATTGTTGGAAACGGGGATTACATGGCTACTTTTCCTGCGATTGTTTCAATATACATATGCAGTTGAGTCATGAACAGCTTTCTGTATCATGAAAAAGTGAAGTAACTTTTCCTTTCCACATTGTTTTCCTCTGGTTCACAGCTTGCATGGGACACAGGTCATATTCTATCTTCACTTAAACTTGGTTCTGTACAAGTTTCAAAAGTGAAATAGCTGGTCTAACAACAAAATTGAGATTAATGTCTCGACCAGATGTGGTTTCACTGGTCATGTGATAACATTTCAACGGGGCTTTTACTGAAATAGGGGTCAGATGCTGGGCAGTAAATGACTCCTGCAGAGGTGTTAAAACTGTGTACCGTTAACTTTTATAGAAGATTTGGGAGATTCAGGCATAATGTGGGAGACTGTTAACTGTTGATCACCTCTGTTGCAATACCTATTTGTGATTTACCTTTTGCAATTTAGAGATTCGCTCCGTCGCTTTCGTTTGCTCCATACTTGATTTTGTAATAAAGTCTGCAGAGGATTAGCAGTTGCACGCTGCAGAACGATTATTTGTGAAAATAATTCGTTAAATGTAAAGAGTTTGAAAAGAACAATCAAATTAAAAAGCAGAAATAAGGTATTTATCAACCATATTCCTAACAAAAACTATTTTAGTTTTTAATTTGTGTCATTATTTACCTTTCTGCCAACAGATTTATGTAAGGTTTGTCTCCTATGTTATATTGTAGGGTACTGCAGTGTGTGATTTCTCGGGATCCTCCTATGAAGTGTATGGGAATTTAATGCACCCAAGGGCAGTCACTCTGTCTGCCTTGATTACTGTCTTAGATGTATGGTGGGACATGATGTGCCTTTAAATCAGGTAGTTATTGTACATTTATGTGAATGGATTTCACATCATTTTAACCCTTCCCAGTATCTAGACCCATTTCGAAATATCTACCAGCAGACGACTATTAAACATTGTGGCAAAATGAATATTTCATCTTTTTGTCACAGTATTTTCAAATCTTTTCAATAATTAAACTTCCATTTTTAGAGATTTGCTATAGTTTGCATTGATGTTTATATAAGGTCGCTGCAGATTTGTTGTAAAATATTTCAGTTTACCCTTTCCCATCTGCAGACGTATTTTTACGTATTTTGACAAAATAGCAGCAGGACAGGCTATTTAAAAACATTGTGGCCAAGGTGAAATTGCCCATGATGAGCAATTTCTCCTTTTGGCCACAATATTTTTAACTTTATTTAACAATTAAGCTATCTTTTATGTTTTCAAAGTTGTCTGTCTGCAGAGTTGTGTTGTATGTGAGAAAGGGTTACTACCTACAAGGTTATCCTGGCGTCAGTACCGGTTGTTCTTAAAATGTGGCTGTGGCCATGATAATCACGGTTC